>NNCF01127993.1:483190-506227 GCA_002313205.1 Laupala kohalensis
TACTTATGCACTAGATTGATAATTTTCTTCCACCCTTTTTAATTGAGCTTTAGGATTACAACTATTTCTGTTTCATTTAGAATTATGATAAGGAGAAAAATGAAACGAATGATTAACAGAAAAGGAGCAAAGATAATGCTTATTTTATAAATTGCTATTAAGAATTAAACTCTCATTTTTGAAATGTAAAAATTTAAGGAAAGTTCAGAGTTAACTTGGGATATACGACGTAGGTATAATATGCCTACGTTTCTGCCCAGGGTAAATTTAGGTCGATGAGCATCCTCACCAAAGGGGTGAAAAAAAATTGTGTTTTGATTACAAAATTATGTTTGTTTTATAAGATATTTTATTTGAGTACTAGAAGTGTATTCTTACACATTTGTAAACAGTATTTTATTTTCTTTCTCCCATAAATCTTAAGTCTTATTTCCTCACAAGAAAACAATGATGATGAAATCCTATATTTGTCACTGCTTTTGCTTGAGCTAACAGGAAGCAGTGATTACATTGCACATTCTTCGTGAACTGGTGGTTCTACAGCCCAAACGCTCACGTCACAGGCTACTCTCGGCCATCAATAAATACAATATTTTCTAAAAAATGATCAAACTATTATATTAACAATGGTCCTCGCTGTCTAGATCTACGTATGCTACACGATGTTAAAGGATATATTTTTATCTAACAATGTACTTTGGGTGGATGAGACCGAATTGAAGTTTCGTTAAAAAAAAATTTTTCGTTAAAAACTATTTTTTAAAATATTATGTAGACCTAAATAAATTCGAAAACTGATGAATATTTCATTTCACCCTCTAAACCCTAGGCTGTAGCTTATTAAGCCTTGTGGTAAATTTGATATTGCTATTAAAAAGAATATTGATGATATTTGATGGTATTGAGGTCTCAGGTATCAATTTTAAAATTATTTTAAATCTGGAGTCGTATCTTACGGCAGGCAGTTTGCCCAAAGGATATTTGGATTCTAGTTCAGAACATTACTGTGCATTTTGTGTGTGTGTTTGTGAGATCAATTCACACTTATTCACAATATTATAAATTCTTTTCCGTATTTTCATCGATTCAATGACTTTTGTCATCATGTAAAACAGGCTTCTGTTTTTAATAACAGTTGAACATAATACGTTCTTAGTGTCACGTTAACATTCATGACATTTTGTAAGTCTTTGAGTAAATTTCCATGGTGTCCCGTTTCACCATATACCATCTCACATAAATAATTATTTTGAATAAAAATAAAATAGTTAGTAATAGTACACTATAAGTTAGTTAATAACGGATCAACAAAATAACTATAAATATTTTTGTCCCAAAAGATATAAAAATGTTCTTCTGTGTTTCCTGCAACAATATTTTTGACCAATTGTTTCTGGGTGCTAAAGATATATCGATTACCCATTAAAAAATAAAATTTCTCTTCTATACAGAGAAATAAACATTTCTTTCAAAAATAGCAGTTACAATCTGCACATGACGTAGTGGTGTGGGAGGTGGGAGGGGGTAGCTGTAGACTTATTTACTCTCTGGAAGCAAGCAAAAATCCGTATCAATTGCGATAAATGGCCGAAGGGCAGTAATGGTTTTAATATTTTTAAAGTTAACATATAATATATAACGTTACAGTAAGGATGTTATCAGGTATTGTAGAAATACAACACAAAATTCTTGCGGTTTGGTCAAATTCTTTATTTTCCCACTTTGCCGAAATGAACGTCACCTTCATCAGAATAGAGTTGATACGATCACAAACATACTTTCCAACTACCAACATATACATTTTAAAAAACACACAATACAAATATCCTTGCACTAGGCTCCCATCTCAACAAACTAATCTCAAATTTTGTTGTGAAATAATATTTACTATAAATTATCTTTACAGTCTGTAGATTATCTCTAGAATTACAATTGAGCTTCCAGTACCAATAACCTTGACTGCCGAAATCAGAAACTGGGGGTGGGGGCGCTTCTGCTACCTTTAACACATTCTCCCCCAACGCTTAAGAACGCTACATCGCCCCCTGATCCATTATAACCATCGAAACAAATTTGCTTTGTATCGCCATTCTCCGTGACAGCTCGCAAATATGAGGATAGTTCCTCGCGCAGCCGTTCTTAACACGCAGCGCCACAAACATGAAGGATAGATGTCCGATCGTCCAACCTTCAGTGAACACGAAACGTCTTGTGTTGACAGAGTTTCAAAGACGCAGTTTAAAGACGGAAGGGGGATTGGAGCTTATTGCTGGGAACTGTTGGGTGGAAGGGACCTGGATAAACACCCACACAGCGGGGTGCGGCAAATAGACCCGCCAGGGGGTGGATTGCATACAATTGGCAACAGATGCTCCGTCGGTCTCGCACACGAATTCGACAAATCGATGCTTTGTCCGATTGTGTTTTGTTGAGTCAACGGGAGGGGGGAGGTTGGGATTGGAAAGTAATGAAACGATTCTTAAGAGAAATTGGAAAAGTTTTGCGAGTTGTTCGAATAAATGTCGAAAAAGCTCGTTTGGTATTGACAAGTGAAGGGAAAATGTACCAATTGTTATACATCCACTATAATGCATTCAATTGACGAAATCAACGCCAAAATCACTCTTCAATACTGGAAAAAAAATTACAAAAAATGTTTTGTAAAGAACAGTGCAGATAAACTAGAATTTAAAATTTCATCTTATCTTTGTGAATTGATACGAAGGGCTACCAATATCATTGAAATTGATTAAAAGTGGGTAACCATGGAGATAATTCTCAATATACTATTCGTATGTTCTGTAGGCAGTAAATACGTGACACATAATCAAGACTGGAAGTATCAATGTTCAAGGTAAAAAACCTTTTACTAATGCAGGTAATGTATATTTTTTAGATTTCGTATAAACTATAGCAAAAATAAACGCGAAAAAAACGTTAATTTAATGGTATGGTGTTTTTTATGATTAGATAAGGTGTTTGAATACAAACAAAGATCTTAAATATCTTCTGAGGAGAGAAAGATATCAAAGTGTTTTCGTTAAGATACCTGATGCGAGAGGAATAAATTCATGCTTTTCTACTTGCAGATATATGGACACTTTTATTGTTTTTCAAATTGTTTAAATGTACGTGTTTTTTAGCTCTTCTTCCAAACCCAAGAAAAAACAAATAGAGAAATGATCACGTACACTTATACGCAAATGTCCTTTTCTGCGTAACTGAACGGAATACATCACACAAATGAAGTAGTCTTATTTAGAACATTAAAAGATGTGTCGTCGACTTTCATTTTATTTCATCTTTCACCTTTTCCTTTTCAAGATTAAAGCATTCAAATATTACATCAATAAAAGAAGAGACTTGACTTTTTTTTGAAAGAGCTACTTGACTACTTGAGTCCTGGCCATTGACAATTCTGTCGCGTCTGTCCTCGCTGGTAAAAACAATGTTCGTAGAGAACTGTATGTGAGTTACGTAATACTTCATTGTATTTTATTACATACTTTTCATTTCTTTGCTGATGTCCAGTTTACATTATTCACGTACATACATATAAAACCGAGTGAAACTGGACTTCAACCAGGGGATGGGGGAAAGTACTAACTGCAATACTAAACTAGTCTTGATAAATAAAAGTACATGTTCGTATTATCACAAAGTATATTAGTTACATTCACATTTTCATGAGGAAATTGCACGGGTTTACTTGGTGTATCATTAATTTCAGTTGATCGAACAACGTCAACAGTGTAACACCACCGAAACTTTAAACGTTTTCGAATATAATGAATGGGAAGAACAATGCGATTGGGTAAAGTCTTCCGGCGCAGCAATAATCTGTATATTTCTTTTGTCGTTTTCCTCAAATGTTTCTGGCGTTGTTACGTAGCTGTGGTTCGTTCAAGTACAACAAATCTTAAGGTGGGACCCGCACTCCAAGTTAGTCAAATCACTGAGATATATGACGGGTTTCTCTATGATTATTTTAATTGTTTCTTAACACAACAATATGAATAATAACGAAGAAAAAACATGATTCAATTCGTGTCTTTATGTTAAAATATAGTACAAACAATATTGAGGAACTTGCTTGATTCGCGTGAAATGCACAAGGTCATGTAAAAACATGACACGGTTTAGTGACTAATGCATCTCACGTCCGAGAAAGCGCAATATCTTCCTCACATTGCCGGTGACCTGTAGATAAAAGTGGTGTAAAAATACTACGGAAAATTTACTACAAAATAAATGTTAACTTCCATCAATTTCGTGAATAAAATGTTGGTACTTTTTCGAAATGTGTTTTCTACATCAGATACAATGTATCTCACATCTCTTACGAATCACTACTCTCATTTACGTTCTTTTTCTTATTTTCGAGTCCTCAGTAAGTAATAAATTGATCGAATTCTCTAAATTTTTACCGTTTCGCTTCCTTCCATCTCAAATTCACAGTTATTTTCGAAATTCGATTTTCCCCTTATTCGAGGAGAGTCAGTAAAAGAGAACACCTCAAATACCTCCTAAACGCTGAAAGATATCCTAGTCAATTTTCACTGAGATAATTCGTGACATGGTGCTAATCATTTGACGTATTCAAAGGATTGACAACTATTTTAGCTGCAGATAAAAAAATATGTTTATTTTTCTCGTCTTCTTCAAACTCTGACGAAAAATACGAATAAATTATAATTCCCCAGGAAGAATGTTATCAGTCATTAGAAATTACCAGACAAAATTCTTGCGGTTTGGCCAAATTCTTTAAAAATACTTTGCCAACGTTTCGGTATCGAACGTTGCCTTGATCAGGGCTTAGTTATGAATAATAATAATAAATGTTTTATCAAAAAAGCATTACAAACTGCGTATGACCACGTGGAGGACAATAAACTAATAAGTTTATACAGTCTCACACAAACACTCTCCAGCTACCAACACTTAGACAAAAATACCTTATAATAACACACTCCATGAAATGGGCTGTCGTATCACCTCACCAATCACAAATACTGTGAAGAGCTACCGAAACGTTGGCAAAGTAATAATAAAACAATTGGCCAAACTGCAAGAATTTTGTCTGGTAATCATAGTTTCCTTAGGGAAAGTGTTGCTCCCAGGACCTGTGCAAGGACCTCCAGCGCAGTGTAAAAAGCATATTCGTCTTTCACCGAATACCAAATACGTTTGATTTATTCGCGATGGCGTTTAAATTCAAAAATATTTTATCTGCGTATTTGTATTATCAAGAGCTTTGAAAAATCGCTGAAAAAAATAGTTCCCTTCCAAAAACTCTATAAAGTGTTCATATCTCTGATACTATATATAGTCCAGTCATCGAATGTCCTAAAATAAGGTATAGAGAGCATTAAAGATGGTGTTATTTTTTTGAGAATGTGTTTGGGGTAGTTAGGTGGTAAACATACCAAATGTCACCAGTTCTAGGAGTAATGGAAAGAGCTTATAACACTTCCTACAAGATTGTTAATATTCATTTTTATCTTATACCTTATAGTATTCGAGATATCTGCACGTAAAAATCATTTATACAGAAATAATCAACAATCTTGAAGGATATGCTACAATCCTTCAGTACATTTTGCTTCCGACCCACCGTTTTCGAGATATTAGTGAAAAAAAAACAAGAAATGGGACCTCTCCATCCCCTTTCCGTCACTGCTAGAACCGGCAACTTTTAGTATATTTTCCCCAAGAAAAATTTTACACAATCTTTCATGTCCTTTTTGACCCATTCGTTGACTGGACTATTATTTAAATACGTAAATTAATCAGCCCCATATCACAACGTATCTAAATGAACTCCATATTTCGATATATCTTTATTATGAGATATTTGAGGTACTGGCTCTCTCTGTATTATATTATTTTCAGAGAATTTTCGTATTCCTTCTAGCTCTTCTTTTCTCGAATTCCCTTTCCTCCTCCTTCTACTGCATACCATCTGGCGCGTGCACGTGTCCTTCTCTTTGATCCTCCTCATTGTCCGCTTTCCTCTTCCCTCTTCCTTTATACGCCACCTCCGATTCGTCCCCGCGCCTTGTATCTCTGTGGAAGTGAATGCGACTGCGGGTGAACACAGAAGGCGTGAAATGCGGTTAGGGGACTTTGTTCAAAGAAGGCTTCCTGCAGGGCGGTTCTCTCTCTGACAAGAATTAGCGGCGAAGGCGGTCGCCTGTCCGTTAGCCTATTCGCAATAGTATTCTCTACCTTCCCGGTGAATAAGGTGTTAGCGTTCTTGCTCACCAAGTCATCCTGGGTCCAATTCCAGGGCTGTGGCTATTAAAAAGTGAACCTTCCTCCACGTCCATCCACCTCCTATTACTCCTAGTATCACTAACTATTACTATTACAAACTACTCCTACTAACACCTTCACGTGGGCCAAGTTGTTGGTAAACCCAGCTAAACGGTTCACCCTACCACCCACCTCCTATCTCCTATACATAAGCTCCTATAGCACGCTAATTTTCCCATTTACAAATACTACAAAAAATAGAATTCCACACTATACTTCGATTCACATAAAAGTGGGAAGTCATGGGTCACACTCGCGAACAAATTTCACGGGGAAATCACGAAGATTACAAATAAATTCAATTATTTTATTACACAAAGAAAATACATCACACACTAAGAAAATGGGCGTAATGGATTCTCGGGCGAATTCATATGTTTACGTTGATACGAACGGGACATGAGTAATTGTTCAAGAAACAAGCAACTGATGGGTTTGTTGTGCCGGTCTCGAGCACATCCAGTACTCCCCATTGCCTCTCTATCAAGCCTGCTTTACACGGTCCATATTACAGACACTTTGCGTGCTATTGCTGTACAAGAAATGGGTGTAAAGTGGATGACGTCACGCTTGACGTCATCTGCGAGTACAGAAAGTGGACGTTCCGAAATGAACATGATGTAAGAGGATAAAACGATGTTTCAAGGATGAGTTGTCTCTCAACGCCACGGGGTGTGCAACCGCCAGTTAACCTCAACTGTGCTTCCATTGGATATGCAAACACGTTATACTGATAAACGAATGGTTGATTTAATATAATATTTGGTTCCCTATGATTGGTTTACCAACTTCTACTTGCAAGAAAACGCCGCAACTGACATAAAAGCACAACTATTTTAACCTCGCAACCAACTTGAGAGAACACAGATACCGCAACTAGTGAGCAGAAATGCCGCTAGGAGTGTGCTAGTGAATTTGTGCAAGTCGTGCTGAAAAATAGAGCATGCTTGAAAATTTCCAAGCATTCTACATCCTTTCTAGTGTGTATTCCACGAACCAGTACGTAAAATGGAACGTTTAAACTGGGTTTCATGAAGCTTTCACTTTTCCTCGCAGACCGCCTGCCTGTCCATCCAACCCACATATTATAGAAGGTACAGATAGTTCACATAAGCCGAATGGTTACCTTAGATGCACCCCTGCGCGCCACGGGGAAGGCCAAGAACTATCGTGAAAATTGCGCTCAACACCCTTCCCTTTTCCTCGTTTTACATCGCATAATTTTAATCGAGTACTCGCTGCCATATTCTGCAGAAGCCTACAAACAATTAACCTGCAGTGGAAATTCAGAACCAGCAATTCTGAATGCGTGATTCGAACTAAAACACACACAAAACACTGTCTNAATCAGTCGCAGTCGCCACATGAAGACCATGTGCTTGCCGCCAACGTCAACACTCATTACGCGAGCAACCAGTTGAAACGGGTGGTGGGGGCTAGTTAGTTCGGCGCCTTGCTAGTGGAGCGCTGCGACAAGTGATCCATATGTACCTAATATAATCTGTGATCCAACTCTACCTTGCTCGCGTCACCACCAAGGGAGCTTTCTCTAGCCACCATCGTCCACCTTTGTCCTTAATCTCCTCCGTTGGCTATCACATTTCGATCTCTCTATATCGTCACCGAGGCTAATCGATATTTCCTTCATGAAAAGCGCTCTACCAGTGTTGGCAGATATTTACACTAGGCGACACAAAAACTCCTGTCCTATAACATGGAAATTATTAGTGTCAGAGAGGTCCTATTCCTTACCAAGTAAAATGAATCACGAAATCAGTTGTCATTATCAATCCACGACAAATACATTACGTCTTGAAACCTAACAGGATGGCCACACACTGTATGTATCGACATTTTCATTGCAAGGTTCCATATGTTCACATTTTATTCTGGGCCACTTTCTCGATATTGTCCTCCTACTCCCATCCCTGCTACGGGAAGGCGGACTCTGTACTGTATTTTAACAAATATCATTTTCTTTCTTCATTTTGTCTCGAAGTTCTACCAGTTTTGTAACATAATCTCTAAGTGTGATACATTAGAGACAGGAAATCTGACTAGGCAGATGCTTAAATGTTGGGGCTTACGGTGGAGAGTGGCAAAAGAGGGAAGGGAATTATACCAATATGTTTCCAACTCTAATTTTACATATGTTAATCGTTTTTTGGTTTGTACCTAATAAATACGTCCTACAAGTTATTACCGATCATAGGAATTAATTCTTATACGATTTGATTGACGATGATACATTCCCTTGTAGAAGTGGATCTGAAACACCAGATCATAAAGTATTCGACTGCATTCTGTATGAACAGGAACGAGGAAAACTCATGAAATGACTTAAGACAAATTGGTTAAGTGACTTTCAACGAAGGGATACATGTATTGACACAAAAGGAAAATTCGACATTGTCTCAAGGTTTTTAACAGAAATTGGTACGATAAGGGATATATTGAAAGAGGATGGAAACAGATAGTAGAAGCGAGGAAACAACAGAAGTAGAATAGTAAAGGGAAGAAGAAATTTTGATGGAGTAATTTCAAAAACACCTGTAAACGGCAATAAAACACTGATATTTTGAATAAGGCACAGGTTCTCTAGAGATAACTAATTAAATAAAATTCACAAAAAAATGTGTCTTGATATACTAGTAGTCATCATCAGCTTGCCATGTTTCTTTAGGTTGTCCATGATCGTTGTTCTCTCCGTACCACTGACATTCCCATAACAAAAAGCTCTGTAGTCTCTTCTCCCATACCACAAAGGTAAGTCGCATCATCTCTTGTACATTTGTTCTGAAGATAATAGTTGAACTTTCCGTGTTCCGTCAAAAACTCTATTGTTGGATTATTTTGTTGAAACCATTTTTTGTTCTTTTCTCTGAAATTAACCTGTTTTATGGAACTATATGTAAATCGCCCGTTTGATGATTTATCTCAAAAACTTTGCCAACCAATTAATAGCTGTTTTTTCCCGTACGTCTTTGTCCTCACGTGTGTATACTTTTCTTTTCTGTAATTCTTCCTTTCTCTAGCAATATTCTGGATTTACAGTTGTAACCATGAACTATTCAAGTGTTACATAGCGTTGCCACCATAGCATTTGAAACTTATTACTATGCGTCAATCACGCTGTTCACTGGGTAATTTCCATTTGAATTTGAGACCAATTTCCATTCCTGACTTGATCCCCACAACGCATGACAGAAAAAGTGTCACTTCCCGAGTCACTTACGTAACTAGACTTGAATAACTTTTAAGTCCTTAAGTCCGAAAATATTTGCTCTCACTGTACTTTCCTCACCCAAGCGTCCACCCAGAAAGAAAGAATTACTCCCCAGACCAACCGTGTCCCAATGCGACCGCCATCAAAGTCCAATCATGATCCCTTAGACCGCAGCGTTCCTTGGATTGCATTGTGTGTTCTTTCCAAGGAAAGTATCGCCTCATCCAGGGAGAAATAGCGAGACGCATTTCACGCCCACAGACGAACTGACGCCAGCCGCCGATGCTTTGTACTGCGATGACACGTGGTCGCGGTGTGGAGCAAGAAGGGAATGATGAAGGGGGGCAAGGGGGCAGGGGCACGACGACACGTGCGTGTTTTAGATGGCAGTAGTAGGGTGGTTCTTAAAAAAATCAATTTTTGAAATGTGTGTCTTCGGTGTGTTTAGTTTCATTGCTAAATGTTTAATCTATATCATATATACATAAGAAGTCACTTCAAAGCTTTAAAATTTTAAAATATTTTTTTAATTTCAAAACTTTGTAGCGACCTCAAAACTTTATATCATATTTGTGAAATCTGAAATGCGTCAGTTTAAAAGGATTCCAATAATATTCAAACCTAGGCACTGGTTAGACTTTTATTTTGACAGTCAAGAGAGACATATCAAATATAACTTGTGACAAATATTCACATTCAAAAAATAAAAGCATTAGGTTAGAAAAAAATACAGATCTAAAGATAAATTTATATTTTTTAGGCTACGGAAATGGAGAAATTGTAACGCCGAAAATCAACTCCAGAAGGTGTTAAAATGTACAAATTAGCACATTAATTTTTAACATTTTCAGGGAGAAGGTGCAGGAACCCCGTTTGTGGGAATGGGAAATTCAGCGTTCCAGAACTCGCTATTACACCACTGGTGTGGATATAAAAAGTGATATGGAACGAATATGATAGGATGTGCCAATGAAGACTTATTGTTTGTATGCAAATGTCAGAGTATTCGCCGAGAAAAATCAATTTTAAGATTCAGAAACGAGTTACTTGCTGAACAGATACCCGGCCGTCGCGTTGCCATGGAGTGTGAAAATAGCGGCGAGATCCGACTGGTTCTCCTGTTATTTATAGAGCAATTAACTTTGTCTTTGGTATTCATAATAAAATTTTAAGCTTAATTCGTTAAGTTAAAGCAATTCCATGAAATTATAGAAGTCAATATGTAAAATGGATATAAAAAATTCTGCAAATGAAATATGGGAAATAATATCTTTTAAGGAAAAAAGCAACGTACCATTGATATATAACACTAAATTTGCAATAGTGAGGGAGAAGCCACGATTTACATTTAATCGTCGTGTTGTGTCCACCGAGTTCAAGTTTGTTTTGAAAGTAATTCAGGAAAACCGGAAAGTCTGCTCCACGATATTCGGATCTCGCTTGGTAACTTAGAATTATTATGTCAAATGAATTATCATTATATACATTAATACTCAAATATCCCCTAATTTTTGTTCCTTTTCTGCGAAAGTGGATGGAGCAAACCACACAAATAATGCATCGTACTTTAGATTTGGTTTTCTATTACTTCATTTTGCTCCTTTTACTTTCCGAAATACCAACATTTTAAAATTACAAGAAAACGCGCTACTTGAATCATTTATTTGAATACGTTGTAACGTGACAATTCGAATCTTGAAACTTGTGTCTGACCATGATGATAGTAAGGTGGCCTCAAGCAATTTCCAGCAAACGTGATGACGACGAGACAAAACCATAGTTAAATATAGTTAATATATTCAAATGTTGTTCTTAGAGATGCGTCGCCCCATCGCCACATGCTATAACAACTCCCTAAATTCTAAAAGGAGTGGAGAGGAGGTATCATTCTATTGGTAAGTAAACACGGTCTTTAATGCGTTAACATTTTTAGCACAAAATTAATTAATTATGAGACTGATGAGAAAAGCATTAGAAATATCTTAATTTTGTTCCGTTCCTTGGATTATGAAAAATAGTTTGTATTTATATGATGTATTACTAGCGTTGTCTGTCTTCCGTTAGGCAGTCTCTACAATGCGAACGTTACATGTGCAATGCCTAATTGGGAAATACGATGAATTTTTCCCTCTTTGCCTATCACCTTCAGGTATTGTTAATATTGCCTAGAAATTTTTTAAAATGCCTGAATTTTCTACATTGCTGGTAACGTATATATTATGCATAAAAAAAATTTTTTCTGCAATATTCAAGTATCTTTTGTATTTCCTGTTAAATATATCAAAATCTTTCTCGATATCTACTTTTATCTCTTTTCAAAGCTAACACGGTAGGAGTAGAAAGTCGATCTAGAAATGTAGTATTTTTATGAAGTTTTTTAATGTTGAAAATTGAATACTGAATGTTTGCTAGATACTCCTTACATTTAAAAGTGGAGTCTACAATGTACATGAAATGAATAGAACAAGAACCTTTCAAAATGCCCAAATGTTTTCAAAACATTTGGTCTTAGACAAATATCTTTGTTCTAAAGACATTCAATTTGATAAAGTAATGTAAATGCATTGAAATTAATATTATATTCGTCAAGAATTTCACATCGCCAGGTCATCTAACCATTTTTATAGTTTGGTCATCTTACAATGTAACCGCTCTGCCTAGGAACTAAGTCATTACGGAGTACGTACATTTTTTTTCTTAACATAATAAATTACATGACTTGTGTATTTCAACTCTTCTCTTCTCTACATTTTACTTTAAAGTATGTTGTATGCTTCCGTAAGACCTCAATCCTCAGCCAATCATTGCGCTGTACTCAAGTTCTAACTTTATCTAATAATTTTGCTTCCATTCAAATTCATGTTTTTCTTGCCGAAGATGTGGTGCTTGTGGTGATTTATCTGTGTGTTTGAATTGGATATTCCTAAACTGTTATTTTTGTCCAAACTTTTTTCTTTCATTGGGGAAAAACACTTAGAGAGTAATGTTTCAGAAAATATTTACTTCACTAAATTGTTATCTCGATTGTTGAACTTTGTGTTTCCAAAGGAGAACAATTTAGTAGGAAGGTAAGTGACGCTACCCCCTGTTTGTTCGAATGTTGGAAGCTACTTGACCTCAAGATAAAACGCATTGAAGTAATGTGTGAAAAATGCGATTAAGAGAAGAGAAATTATTTTAATATTTATTTCAGATGAGTTTTAACTTTGAATAATAAGTGAATTGTTTTTAAAGGAATGACCGTTTCCCGCTCTGTGACGTAACCAACAAGTTGAAGCCTGCACCAAGCGCTAAGAACGCTGACCTACATATCGCGGAGTCAAGCTCGGACGGCTTATCAGCTAGAGGTCGTGGAACCGCGACTGCGTCTAGTTATAGTCTGTGGTCTAGTTTTACCCTACACATCAAAATTATTTTAAGTCCAACTGTCAGACTGAAAACAATGTTGTGCGCAACCGAGCTGGTCGTCACTTTGCAGTTACATTAAATCTAGGTGAAATTGATTCTGCTGATCATGTAAGAGATGATCTTTTTTCTACATTTATTTTTGTGGATAGTGTTGTTGTTTCAATTGAGAAATATAAATGTGGTTATGGTTTTCATTGTCATGTGTATTTAGAGTTTAAAGATAAAATTTATTTTCTATATGTTTTGGAATTTTTGCCTAGGTTGGTTAGAAAATTTTGTCAAATTCAAGTTAAACACGAATTGTGACATTTATTTAATAATAATTGTCTTCTTCCCTGTGAATCTCCTCTACTGTGATATCTGGAAAGAGAAAAAATTCTAAGAAAGAATTTAATATATGTAAAGAAAATATGATGCGAGTTTAACAGTACTGAGTGAATTAGTAAATAAGTTTATTTCATGTTTTGATAAAAGAAAATACTGCTGATGTAATTTTCTGAAAACTTACTGAATCATGCTACACTTCTAAAATATTAATGGGTCATTCTTTTATTGTGTTCAATGTAATGTTTTTGAAAACTATTATTTGAGGTGCTTATTTTTGTTGTTACAAAAGGAGTAGGCCTATGAACAATGATGTTAAGAACACTTAAATGTGAAATTAAACTATAAGCTTATTGTAAAATTATATATTATTCACAAATGTTTACTACTGGATGTGGTAATCTTGAAATAAGTTGATTTCATTTGCATAAAAATGCAGTTACAACGTCACATTATTTGTTGAGATTTTATCCAAGAAACAACATTTTAAGTCAGATCCAAGTGTAGATCTCATTTAGTACAGCCTTCAGCAAACTTCAACTCATTTTGGTAATTTTGTTAGATTGAAGATCATGAAATCGAAGTCTCCATTACTGCAAAGTTGAGGGAATGGGAACTACAAGATACAAAAATTACTTGTGGGCGCATCTTAAAATTTCTTCTCTGAACTCTAACTACCGGTGTCATTACCTTTTCCTCACATAGTGTTGAATTCATTTTCTAGATTTGAGAGAGAAGTGTATGTGTGAGAACTTCTCCTGTTGTACTTGAATAAATTCCTGAAAATAGTATTTAACACAGGATTTTTTTCCTTACAATCTAAGGTGTATATGTCCACTGAAAGAAAGTATTGTATATTTTTTATGTTCAAATAAAGCCCAATTGAATTGAATGGAATAGTAAGTCAATTTATGTATATTTATAATAAGTTTTTGTTTTTTAACGAAGCAATGCTATTAAATAATTTTCATTTTTTGTGAGGATTTATAAATTTACCTATGTATAGATTATTGTAATGAATATAAAAGAACAGTAAGTATTTTGTTTTTCATTTCCTTACCTATATTTTTCGGCCTCACGACGATATGAGCGCCTGCATGTGCTGGCGATGTAAGCTAGACATCACGTCTACTTGCCGAGCTGTTCCGTGCACGAAAAAGTAACCAGGAGTGCTACCTGCCGTACTTGAGGACGATGTCTCTACGCTGCAACTACGAAAAGTAGACGTGCTGACTACGTAAGTTGAGGGTCGAAAACGATCCACGTAAAATAGTCGGCACGACTACTTCGTAGTTGAAGTGACTCTTTATTTTTCTCCGTGTTTTTCATTTCTGGAATATGGCTCAGAGAGATCATGTACTTTCTCCCGACAGCTTCTGGTATGTGTGGTGAATACACAGTGATATGTTAACAAAGAAACATAAGTGAGATTGCGAAGGAAGTTTATTTTGCATATTTCAAACTTAAACTTGGAGATTAAGTCAAAGCATGGACTCCACATAAGGTGTGCAGAAGATGCGAGGAGGATCTTCGTTTGTGATTTACTTGGTAATTGTGGAGCTTTATCAACATTATCAAAGCATGATAAATTAAAAGGCGTTTCTATGTTGCTCATTGTTTTATTGGTATAAAGCTTTATCGGCTGCATAGCAGCCATCGTCAGTAACATACACTGAGTATTGAGGAATATTTTTGGCGAATATTGAGGCATTCGCCAAAAATATTCCTCAATACTCAGTGTATGTTACTGACGATGGCTGCTATGCAACCGAAAAAGCTTTATACCAATAAAACAATGAGCAACATAGAAACGCCTTTTAATTTATCATGGTTTGTGATTTAAAGGTAAGAAAAACTTATTTTGTTTTGGCATTCCTATAATATGGTGTGAACAGAAAAATTACACTGACAAGTGCTACTTCTGTTCGGTACATGTGAAAGGATTTAATACAAAAAATACAGAAAATATCTTACCCTAACCTTGACTTAGCTATTCGTCCAGTATCCCATGACTCTGAAATACCAGTTCCACAGACACCTTCTTATTTAGATGACATCCTGAGTCAGAGGACTCAGACACATTAGCTTCCCAGGACGAATCTAGCTCAGATATTTCCATTGACGAGGGACCTCAACTTTTTTTCACAGAGTATGCTCAACGACCTAGTACGTGACTTAGGTCTTTCAAAAGTTTACGTCTAGCAACTAAGTTGCTAGGATCGAGGCTAAAAAGGAAAAACCTGCTATCATCTGGGTCCTCATTTTCGTGGAACAGGCATCGAGAGAGAGAATTTACTCAACTTTTCTCCAAAGAGGGAAATCTGGTTTATTGTAATGCTGTTCATGGGCTTGTGGAGAGCTTTGAAATATCATCAGCATGGCGCATATTCATTGATTCTTCGAAAAATAGCCTCAAAGCAGTCTTGCAGCATAATGGAAATGTATTTGCATCTCTTCCTGTGGGACACTCGGTTCATAAGGGAGAAAATCAAATATCATGAACATAAATGGTTGGTTTGTGGATATTTAAAAATACTAACCATGTTGTTGGGTCAGCAGGGAGGTCATAAAAAATATCCTTGATTTCTTTGTTTATGGGGTAGTAGAGCCTGACAGCTGCACTGGACAAAAACTGACTAGCTACCATGAGACAGTTTAACCCCCTGGAGAGAAAAACGTCATCAATACGACCTTGGTTCCGCCAGAAAAAAAATTTATTTCCACCTCTTCATATTAAATTGGGGCTTATAAAGCAGTTTGTCAAATCACTGCGAACAGGAACATTTTTTGATTAGTTGTAAGAAAATATGTTTAGATCACTGTTACAAAGTGTTTTATCAAAAATTTATTTTTATTTTGCAAAAAACCTTTACGTGATGGGATGTTATGGAAAACATTTTTACAATCTACGAGCTTTAAAACACATAATTCAGTAAAAATATCTCACGCAGCTGGAATTTTTTTTGTAGACCTGTGTTATTTATCTTGGCTGACTTCACTGTCGCTCGGGTAAAAAATAGGAACTGCCAATTTTTGTAACATGCAAGAGACAGTCTTGAAGGTGCAATAAAAGAAAATGTAACTTGAGAGTCTTCACCGCAAGATGCTGTTGTTATCCATGTATGCTCTAAACCTGAT
Source organism: Laupala kohalensis (assembly GCA_002313205.1). Classification (NCBI taxonomy): domain Eukaryota; kingdom Metazoa; phylum Arthropoda; class Insecta; order Orthoptera; family Trigonidiidae; genus Laupala; species Laupala kohalensis. The sequence continues at coordinate 499,602 of NNCF01127993.1, forward strand.
TCCCATGGTCTAAACAGGGGCGAAGCCAGCAAGTGATCTTCTTTTTTTTTGGGAGGGGGGCAAACTTTACTTCTACCTCTTTCCCAAACCCGATAGTGTCGTCTTTAAAATCAGTTGCTGGCTTAAACTTGTTTTATTTACAGTGGATATAAAATACGTTTTTTTTTACATTCTTTCCTCATTTTTTAAGAATTTATTTTATAATTTAAAGTATTCAAAAACATACCTGAAATAAGTGAAATTTTATAAATAAATTTTTAGAATTTTTTTAAAAGTTTTATATTTTACAAAATCAAGTTTGTTTTTTTTTTTGGGGGGGGGAAGTAATTGCCCCATGCCCCTCCCTCAGATTCAAACGTCCACCTCCAGCAAAGGACATTCTCTCACCCCGAAGGCTATCAGACACCAGGACGCTCTGAATGGACGGTAGATGGCGTGGAAAGCCCTGGGTCCATGCGTCGCCACTGACCCGCGTTATCTGCGTTTCCTCCCCACTGGATACGAGACCGCACAGATTCCGTTTCCTCCGCCCACCGCGCCACCCCCATCCCCTCCATCCCTCGCTATAAGAGATTCTGCCTCCGTCATATTTTCATCCATTTGCGCTGCAGCTAGTGGTGGATGAACAGGGGGGCAGCTAAGGGGGCTATGCTCCCCCACCTCATTGGACCTGAGCTCTCAACAGATAAAATTGAAATTGATAAAAAGGTATACTTTGTAAAAATGTTACCAGTTTTTTCACATTTTAAATTTACAAGTTGTGGGCAAACGTAATACAAATTTGTATTATAACTTCTGTTAAGTGACTCACTAAGTTCGAATTTCCGCACAGACACAGAAAAGTTATCTAGTATTTACAATACAATATTATAAGATGTATGTGTTGCTCCTGCTTTTTTTTTTTTTTGGAAAAATACTTTGTGTGTATATTTATGTTTAATGTCATGTTCGTTTGTCCTGTTGTTATGTTTCTTGTTATTATTCGTTTCACCTGACGACGACCTCTATATAAAGTCGAAACGTCGTGAGCTTTGAATCACAAAATATATAATATTTGTCCATAATATGGTTGTAAGTCTATAATTATTTATTTATTGTAAGTATATAATATGGAGGGCAAGAAATGAATAGTAATAATATAAACGAGCGACCTGAATTTTCAGCAGACAATTCATAATTGAGTAAATATTAAGATAAACTGTCTGCATGCCGTGATTTAGAATATAAGTAATGTAAACGACTCTTAAAATGTTAATTCAACTCCTCGTTTGATCTCTGAAACGAGACTGTCAGTCACTCGTTAACGCTTGATGAGATGAAACACATTCAGTCATGTTACTTTGTCTCGAGAAATTTAACTTAAGAAAAAAGACTGTGTTTATTTGTTTATTGTATACTACCTGATTACACGGCGTTGCCCGGAATTTCTTTTTTGGTAGACCAAAGAATCCACTCGAATTTTCGCTGCCGAGGCTAGACAACGGAGGCAGAGCGCCTGCACCGTTTCATTAAAACGCTTTTTTATCTAAATCATTCGTCCAAATTTTACGATTTAAAGATGTTTTTAACCTTCGTTAAATGCACAACACAAAACAAAAACTATTAAATCTGGCGATATTTGTTTTTGTTTTTGTTTTTTTCATCTTAAATTATTCTCTTAAACTGAAGTATTTTAACACTCCATTTTTAATAACGTTTTTCCGATAAAGTAGATAAACCTTTGTTGATAGACATACGCTGCCGCGGACTTTTTTGTAGAACTCCTTGAGGCGAACAAAATTGCCAATCATAGTTGTCACCTATCTCTAACCGTTTAGGCGGCGTAAGCGAATGTCCCTCTCTTTTTCCGATTTCATCGACATTTATAGTCAAAATCATTTTCAATCTTTCTTTTTTACGCATTCAAAACATAAAACTAAGCATACGTTCATCCTGAACATTTTAACTATCTCCTTGCCAAATTTCATCCCGATCGGTTTTGTGGTTTAATCGCGATTAAGTAGCAAACAGACAGACTCGCTTTGGCGTTACACGTTAGCATGGATTAGTCGCAGTAAATTACTTCATTGTCCTCAACGTGGTCATGGGCAGTTTTTAACAGCTCTATTGACAATAAATTATTTATTTCTTTATTTATTGTCGGTCTTATTGGCTCCACATGGGTACAGAGCTTCTGTTCAATGTAACAAACACTTTTACTTCACCATTGCCCATGAGAGTAATGATATTTTTACCTCGCGTTATGTTGGCAGAACATTCGAATTTCTCAAAACTTAAATCTATTGCCAATGTCGGTCATCAATTCAATTCACGTGCTCTTGTGGCGCTACTCTGCTCTTTCTGCATCGAGCGTGTGCAACAATTATTACCTTGTATCTTAGGTTTGTTGTGATATTAACATTCTTTACAGCATTCATTACATACTACTTTTGTGACTACCATTAATATTTATTCGGATATTACTTAAATTCGTTGGTGTTGGCAATTTTTACAAGGGTATTTGTAATATTGCATAATTTTCCGCAAAGTTGCAATACTTTGTTAAATTCACATTTTAAGTGGTGTTTACATAATTTATATTCTGAATTGTGACATGCAGGGAATTTATCTTAATTTTTTTTTTGTGGGGCTTAACGGCTCGTTGACATCCAGGTGAATAGCCCTCGAAACTTGTACAGGTAGGGAAAATGTAGTTACGCAACAAGGAGAGCCAACATGACTCTCCCCGCGTGTGGGACTCGCCCATACCCACTAAAAACCCTCCTGAATTACAACTCAAAACTCAAATAACAACATATCTCAAAACATTACATATATCATTACAAAAATGAAAATAAAATTAAAAAAAGAAGAAAAAGGAAAATGTAAGATGTAGCGTCTGGATCGAAAAGAACAAGAGGTGACCAAGGAAGGTCAGGAAAGAGAAAGGAAGGAGCCTAGCTCAAGTAAGTGGAAGTAATGCGAGACTCAGCTCGGGACCCCGTGTTCGCCAAACACGTACTTACTAGATGTAAGTCCCCTGGGGGGTTGACTCATTCCATCTCATTGGTAAGAATGACTAAGAAGATTGCAGATGTCAACAATATAATTGGTAAGAAATGAAGATATAAAATAAGAGTTCGTAGAAAAGGGGTTTAGGTTAGATATAATGTGTTTGTTGTTCAAATACATTGTAACGTGAATTGAGGAACGGCGTACCGTATACTCAAAATCATGTAACTCTACTCAGAGAAATTGTAACCTAAGAAACAAAAACACGAAAGAGAACACACTATGTTTAATACTTAATTGTAAAGTAGTAGCAATAAGTTACTTCATTGTCATCAACGTGGTCAGTTTGAAACTGCTCTCTTGAAATAATTAATTAATTATTGTCAATATCTTGCTTGATGTTGCACACAGTGTGGGTGACACTTTTACTTCGCCATCGTCAGTAAGAGTAATGATGGATTTAACTCGCATTATATCGGTAGTAGTTGAGGATTTCTTTAAATTTAAATCCATTGTCAACATCAGCCATCATTTCAATTCACTTGCTCTCAAGGCGCTCTTCTGTCCTTTCTGTATCGAGAGTTTGGAACGAATATTATCTTATATTATAGTTTTTTTAGTTAGTAACTTGTATTTATTTACAACAAATAGTCATGTTTATGACAACTATTAATATTTATTCAGATTTTACTTAAATTCGTAGAAGTTGGCAATTCGTGTTAGGAAGCCATATTGCATTATTTTCCGTAAAGTCACGTGTCTTTGAGTATAACATGGTGCTCACATTCAAAATCACTGCTGTACGGGAAAATTCACTACTAGAGGAAAGTGTCCAAATCTAAACTCCTCCGCTAATGCGGTTCTTCCGTCTCCTGGCTCTTCATTCTTCTTAACTCAGCGAAATCAAGTGTAAATAATAGACTAGGCTCAAACTGTTCCATAGGGGAGAGCACATATCACTCGCTACACTTGTGTCTTATTAATCCAACATAACGTATTTTGATCATGAAAAAAGTTAGGACATTATATACTTTTAATGATTTCACTGATTCAGTGAAACGTCGCGCACTGGTCTTGGCAAGCGTAGGGACGAAGGTTTGAGACCTGCCTTGAATCATTAACATTATTATTCCCGACCATCCAATTAACAAAGCTCTCACCGTCAACACCAACTTTTGTCCTGTGCACCCCCCCCCTCCAATCGTATCGTCACCCACATTTTGGACATCATTCTTTCCATCACCTAGGAGTCACAAAGGGTGGGATGGAGGGAGTGACCATCGCAGTATCCGTTGGCCGTCAACTGAAGCCTTTGATGGATGGATGGATGTGCTATCGCCTCTTCCTTCCGCTCTGAAGCTTCCCACTCACTTCAATGCTACGTCACTCCATGCAGTGAGCAACAGCAGAGCACTCTGTTGGCCTCATTAAGAAGTTTTACTCTCGCATTCGAACCGGCAGCACGACGATTGAATGGGACACAAAGGGAATACCCCTTTCCCAGTATCGCATTTTATAACATTGGAACAAACTTATGAAGAAACATTTTTTTAAATTTATTTTCTTGAAATGTCTATACCCTTATCCTTGATTATAGTACCAGGGATTCTTGGCCATTGTCTTCTTTAATTTTTTAATGCCAACATTTTTGTCTTATTTACGTAAAACCACTCTTACCCATATTTTATTAAATCTCGTACTGTTCCTAATAATGTAACGTATCTTTCGAAATCTTCAAACCTCTCCTTTGATTCAATCCATCTTTGTCTATCTTGGAAATGTGTGAGACCGTAATGCCTCGACATTTTCACATCGTTCATATCCGTAAATATCACAATGAATCAATCCGGGGATTCGAATCCCTTACCACAGACACACTCATCATCTTCTCTCTTGCCGATTCTTTTCAAATACTGACTGAAGTTACCTTGGTCAATGACATACTTATTTGGTGCAAACAATTTCTAGTTGTTATTGCCAAATTCAACACATTTAATAAACGGGAATAAAATTTTATCTTCCTCCGCTCTATTCCATCTTATTGACCAACACTGATGCAGAGTTCTTGTCAATTTATTTTTTCATCCTCTGTCGTTCCTACTGAATTTCATACCATTTTCCCTATAATTTCTCCTTTCCGTATTCATTAGCGTTGGTTTTTTATTTGTACCACGATATCTATGGATACAATGTCTAAAATTGTTTGTAATACCTTTATAGAAAAGGTCCTGTAACATATGCACGAATTTATTCATGTTAGGCGTTGTACTCTTTCCAGTTCCTTTTCCATGTATTTCTTCTCCAACCGCGTCCCCCAGACGCTAGTGCAGTATGTCATTATGCTTTCAATAACTCCCTTCTATAATTTTCGAACCTCATTATGTTCTAAAGATATAGTGGAACTAACCCTATTACCTAACGTGAGTGTACTAATTCATAAATTGACTCCCGTGTAGTGCTGCAAACAATGGGCCAATATCATATAATTTATTTTTCAGCAGAAAATCAAATATCTACACCGCGAAGAAAATGATAGGTCATAAATCGTTAATGTATGTTCCTTATATTAATTGCTACAAAAGAAACCGCTACCAAAGAAACTTCATTTCTTCAATATTTGGGAAGTGTCGTGTGAGTACCGCTTAACTTTCGCGCAAGTAACAACTGCTGAAGTCTTTGGGTTTTGGTTTGTGTATCATTCACAGTGACCATGCTCAGTTGCTGCTTTTTGTGTCAATACTGTGCAGTAAAAATTATCCTGTAATATATTCACGCAGGTCATACTTAACGTACAACAATCGACCTAATTCAGTAAATTTTGAGAAATCACAAAAAAATTTATTATTCTGTTACTACTATTATCCTATACTTTGGATATCCGATCATATAATAAACACTAGTTTTATTTAACAACAGAACATTGTAACATATAATATAAAGTACGGGGTGGACATGTAGAGAGAACATTGCTCAAGGGGAAGGATAATGAGGTGAAAATATATTACTCATATTTTACATTTATTCAAAATGTTATATATTAATACTAGCTGATTACCTGTCGTTGACTGGGATTCTTCTTAGACTAATCTCCTTTTACTAAGGAAAAAATAAAATTTATGTTGTATATCATAACACTTTTACTTATAATACGCGGCTGCACCATTTCATTAAAATTCTTGTAAAATCTAAACTATTCGTCGAAATTACGTATTTTTCTAGATAGTTGTGAGCTGTCGCAGACCTTTTTTGTAGAACTCTTTGATCCGGCAAAATATATTACTATTCATAGTTGTCACCTATCTCTACAGCTGTTAAGTTAAAGTTAATATATCGGCATTTATCATCAAAAACCATTTTTATCTTTCTGGTCATACATTTTAAAAATAAATGTTAGTCTGTGTTCATCCTATACATCTAAACTACCTCCTTGCAAAATTTCATCGCGATCGGTTCTGTGGTTTAGTTGTGAACAGGTAGCACACAGACGCGTTAAATATTTATATATTAGTATGGATGCATTTTCCGCGCAAATTCAATCATTGATTCTCGCATTGGATGAAGAACCCTTTACATAACTGAGTTCAGGGTATAATTTTTATTTTTGGGTATTATTTTGGAATAGGTGGGGGGGGGGG
>NNCF01127993.1:506699-520050 GCA_002313205.1 Laupala kohalensis
TTTTGTAAAACCTAGGATATGACATCCAGGCCTTGTAGTTGGGATACTCCAAGGTTCTGATGTCACGTCCTATGGTTTGGAGAAATCCTTCCCTTCCTCTTAATTTGGATCTCACATCCAAACTTGTTCTCTAGGTGCGTGATACCATTTCCGATACCACACACAAAGAAAATTGAAATGTTCCAAAGACTCAACCTATGAATCCTCGTGTACTTTGAGGCGCTGAATCCGAATTCAGAATTTCTCCATCACCCTCAGTTTTTTTTTCGTATTTAAGGGTGTTTTTTGCGATTAAAAATGGATGGTGGTGGAGAAGCTCTGGTCCTCAATTCAGATTCAGTGCAACTAAATACTTAAGGATTCATAGATCTAGTCAGGACAAATTTTATGTTCGCCTGTCTGTGTTGAGATAATCGACGCTCTATAGTATTCCCCTCGTTTTTCACTTCCCTTCGAACATGTCCTCTGCTATCAACTGAAAGGCGTCCTACGCCAACACCTCCCCCATCGCCAACAACAGGTGAGAGGCAAAGAGCGCGTGCGCCGGAAGAAGTGAGGGGTGGGGGTGGGGATGGGGGAGGCAATCAGCGCGCACGCGCCGCGCCAACCCTTCCCTTTCCCCTCCGCAGACACGCGTGCGCACCGGAAGCCGCTTCGACGCACGCTTCGACGCACCCCGCAAAGGAAGGTGTTATTCGACCATCATTCATTATCACGTTCTCATCCAAGGATGAACTCAGTTTTTCCACGCGCCCATGACCTTATGAGGTGACCCTTCTCTTCGGATACTCCAGGGACATTCCCAGCGTTTAGTTCGAAAGTCTTATTCGTGATATTGCGACACTCATGGGGGCGACCCGTGGATTTATTGAAGTCCTTCGGAATGAAGACATGCAGAATGGAGGAATTGGAGAAGTTCAGAACTTACAAAATGAAGATAAGGTATTCGAAGAAATAGTACTTTCAGGAAAAATACTGGGGTAAGTTGTGTTACCATCACTCAAAGACCTATCTTGGGGTAGGGGTGGGAACGAGTGTTATAATAATAATAAATTTATTGTCAAAAATCAGTACAAACTGCGTATGACCACGTGGAGGACAATAAACTAATTTACTCTCCGGAAGCAAGCAAGGGACCATTCCATCAATTCCGATCAAGGGCCCTAAGGCAGAGGCGGATTCAAAAAATAGAAATTATCAAATTAGGTAGAAATTATCAAAAACGATCGATATCTGTTTTGCGGTCGCAGAAGAGAAGAGTCACAGTCTCAATGCTGTTTAAGTCAACGATCACCCTCCCGATGAGGGAATATACTCCGTTTTGTTAAGGGATGAAACGTAAAAATAATCAAAAATGACTTATATTAGAGTTGAGATCATAGTTTTTGGGGCCGATGAGATCAATGACATATTCGAAGACTCCAAAGTCCAAAATCAACCCATATACACCCTTTGCACCCCAAGGGTAAGGGATGCTATATACAAATAATCGAAAATGATAGATATCAGTGACAAGTTTACAGTTTTCAGCATTGCTGAGTTGATTGTAACATCCTGTAATCGTGTAAGACTATTTTCAGCCCCATGGGAAATAAGTCCCTTCGTAAGGGATCGGAAAGGGTAGACATGAAAAACATGTAAAAATAATCGGGAGTTACCAATATAAGCGTGGAGATCAAAGGTTTAGGGGTCGTTGAGATCACATTTCCGACGCTGCTAAAATCCACGATCTGCCCTATAAACCCCTGCACCTCAGGGGAGGGTACGACACATGGTAGGTGTGTCCCCTCGGGGAAGGCTCTGACAAGGCTTCAGTTTTCGGTGTCACTGTGAAGACCCCTATGAGGAAGAATAAAACTGGAGACATATTACAGAAATCATGCGAACAAAACTGCGAGTACTCAGCTAGTAGGTAATATTTTTACAAAATGTCTCCATGTTTGGAGTTCTTCTTTACACTAAAAATATTGTGATGAAATTTGACAATAAGATAGCTTAGATGTTCGGGAAGAACATGGGATAACTTTTATTTTTTAAATTCTTATAAAGAATTATAAAATTCTTAAAAAGATAGATATAAGGTGATTTTTACGATAAATGACTAAGAAGTCGGGGGAAAAATCGGAGATATACATTCGCTTACGCTACCTAAACGGTTCAGATAGGTGATAACTATGACTGGTAATATTGTTCACCTCAAAGAGATCTACAAATATGTCTGCAACAGCATTTGTCTATCTACAAAGGTTAACGAGAATTATCGAAAATTTATTTTAAGAAAATTATTTCAGAGAGAGATAACAAATTTTATGAGCCTTTTCTTTTGAGCATTTAACAAAGATAAGAAATGTCTTTAAATTGTAAAATATGGACGAATAGCTTAGTATTTACAAGTATTTTGATGAAATAGCGCATCTGCACTGCCGCCGTTGTGCCTTACTTCGGGAGCGAAAATTCGACCGGCACGGCTGCAGTCGAGTGGGTTCGTTTTACCTGAGATGTTGAGATGAAGAGAGACACTTCTGACGTTATGTCAGAGTTGGACCACTATTGGCGTTCAACCGCCATTTGAGTTGACCTGCATAGAACACCCATGAATGGAGTAGAATGGGAGAGTCATGTAAAAATGTTTAATTGAAAAAGATGGGTTTCATCCATAGATGTCGAAGCCTTTCAGGTAAATAGTGACATGATGCCGTATCAATATAAGTTCAGCAGATATGGGAAATAAATACCCCTAACTGTCCTAAGGGTGAAGTGGTGTACCCGGTTACTTGGTGACATTTCGATTGATTTGTTTCGCTCGCAGACAACTTCACGTTGCTTGCTCAATAGTGGTTTCATCCAAGAATTTATTTACTCTAGCCGTTGGAGTTGATACTTACAATTGTGTATACCATACAATCAAATTTTGTATTAAATTTGTATTTTTATGGATTTGTAAAATGAAAATGCTGTACGTATATTTAAAAAAGTAATACAGGTAATTTTGATCTTGGAATGTATATGATTTTATTTTTTCCTGAGAAGAAGAATTTATTATTTCAAAAAAGTATGAGAACCGTTTTTGTGGAAGAATAAAGAGGTACTGTTATTGCTGAGGTAGCGAAGTGACATTTTTCTATAAATGAGGAGACATACTAAAAGTTTTGTGCACTGCAAACCCACCAAAAATATTTCCACGAAAAAGAAGACATAGTCCAAAGAACAAAAAAAAATAACAGTAAAAATAGTAAAAATCAATTTAATTGTGCCAGCCGTTACTATTGTTTCTGGACTTCATATTAAATACTAGATAATGCTAACTCATTCCATATTTTGTAATGTCATGTGCATCTTCTAATAGATGGCTCGTAATTGTAAGAGTTTCGACGTAAAATCGATACGCAACTATGCATATTTTTTTGGAAAAGTTTCAATCATTTCTGGGTTTGTTTTAATCCTGGTAATTTTGAGAACAGGGTGAAGACTTCCACGCTTTGACGGTTTGTCACCTGTTCATTCACGTTCAGTTTCAGTTTACCGTCTTAGACTTTGGTTTTAAAACAGTTTCCGCGTTCAAAAATATATCACTTTGTTCTAAACCACTGTATCTTGATACCAATTGAATCATTTAAGAGTTAATGGCACTCCAGAATCTGATACATCAAGAACGCGTTATGGCTTAATTTTTGAGATCTCCATGAGCAAAATTTCGTTTTTGAAACCGTAGGGGCTTATACAATACCTTCAGGTGGTGGACACCCTACTTCCCTACTTTTGTGGTCAGTTCAGAGGAAGTAGGTGTAACCAAAAGACATTTGCTTCTTTCTGGGCTGAATCTCAAGGCACCGATTTGTCACGCGTGTGGAAACGCTGCCAAAGAAGAAATAGCCACAACTCCAGTCACTGAAAAAAGGTAGTTACAGAATTTTGATGTGCAAAAATGTGTGGATTTATAGGAACATTCTGGACTTGTGGACTAATACACATTAACAGTTAAAGAAATAAAAATGAGAGCACAAGCACAACTATGCAGATCCCATCTCTTGAAAGAGTCAGTCACATTCTGCTGGTACAGAAATTAGTGACCGGAGCCTCAGACTGCCCTGAGCTACTTCGAGTTACCCACTATCGTGTTCCTAGGATTACCCGTTCTCAAAGCATCTTCTGTAGGTGAGCTCTTCCATCGTCCTACGTCATCACAGCTGCTTATCTCGTCTGATGAGAGAGGGAAATGAGGCGTCAAATGACGTAGACAGGCAATTCTAATTCAAAAGAGAACTAAAAACTACCTTCTCTTATGAAATCATCTGCTTGCTGTCCTGTGTTAGTTATTTTTGTCCTTTCTTACGTTCTTTTAGTGTTTTCTCATTTTTGTATTATTTTCATTTCAGTCGATCGATTTATTCAGTTCTATGCGCTTGTTATATCAATATCAGTGTTAACTCTATTAATGAAGTTGAACATAATTTTGATTTTTTTTTTCAAAAGAAGAGAAAGTTCTTTTTTTCAATGGTTGAAAAATGAAATGATTTAAAATTATTTGTAACAAAAATATTAAAATGAAAATTATGAATAATATTAATCAATTTAATGGAGATATTTGAGGAATTAAGAAATATTAATGGAATAATAATGTTAATATGACATATTAATGTTATGTTTTAACTAATTTATTTCATCAGAAGTAAATGTTAATTACTATAAAATGGTTTAAGAGACCAATACTTACTTTCAGTCATCTGATGATTTTTTTACAAATTCAATGAATAAAAGAATTCAAATTAGTTTTTTCAATAACGATAGGTATAAATCTATGATTAGTTCCACAAATCTCAGAACATTGTCCATAATTTTCGTTGGAAATAAATAAATAAATAAGAGGATAAACATATCTAATTGCTACATTGTGCGACATAAATATCACGGAGAATTCAACTAAAATAATAACAAAAGTTAAAACTTCATTGTGGTCGTTTGTAAGACCTGGGAGGGTTTGTTACCAGGGTGGCAAATATTGATTTAAGAAACGCGAGTTAGAAAATTATATCATGACTTGAAAGAAATACGAGTTGGCCCCATTTTTAATGCCAGACAAAAAACGTTTAAAGTTTCAGAATATTGAATTGGGATTCGAAGAAAGAATGATGTAGTACAACGCTTTTTGTATTTTGTGTTTTGTATTAGTAACGTGATTTTTTTGAATTATAATAGATTCGATTTTTTATGCTCCACATATTAAAAAAAACATTTTTTCAATTAACTTACTTTTCCATATTATTATTATTAGAGTTAAATTATTTTTCAACTTTCTCCGTTACGTTTAATTTTAAAACACTCATGAGAAGAAGGTAGACCTCTTTTATGCTCAGAAGCTCATGATTTCTACACATCATTACCGACCACAAAAACAAAATTTGTAATGTTGAAAAACTTGTCAGACGTCTGTAATTTTCGTTATTTCTGTCAAAAATAGGGTGTTCTAGTCATAATCTTGATGGCAAACCACGGATTCGTGTTCAGCACCCTAGACAACATATCAAGAACCAGAAATCGCGTTTCCTGCAAATCTCTCGAGCTAAAAATCCCAGGGTCCTGGACTGTAGAAGGAAACCCTCGCTCCAGAGGATGTAGGCGTAACCACAAAACGCGTAACCTTCGCTTCTTTCATTGCCGTGTCTCACAGTGCCAATTTGTCAGCGCGATTAGCTCCACCCCCCAAAGACGATCCGTCCCCGCCCCCGTTCAAAAGCGACACACGCCGCCCTCCAAACACGCGTCTTCTGCTGCCCGCCCTCTCGCGTCAAAAGAAGCCCAACGCGGGGTGACGACCGTGTGGTCGTCGCTTTGAACGATACGCTCGCTTTAACGAAAGGAAGGGACGAACGAAGGAACGAACAGCGGCGGTTCCGGATGGTGTGCTTCGTCTCTATTCAGGTTACATGCGTTCACTCTTCAATAAGGATCCTTTAAACTTATATTAGTCATACCTCAGGTCCCTCCGGTCTCTGGGGTTAGCGTGCTTGCTTACCATCAAGTCACACTGGATTCAATTCCCGGCGAGGCCAAAACACATTGTAGCTTTTCACATCAATGTCCCAGTTCATATATAGCTGGGACTACTGAAAAGCGAACCCTTCTCCTTCTATCCACCTACTACTACTACATCACTAAATTTTACTACTTTTAACTACACCTATTAACACTTCCACGTGGGCCAAGTTGTTGGTAAACACAACTACTTACTAACAATAGCCTACCACCCAACTCCTACCTGCTATCACCCCGTAGAGATAAGCTTCAGTAGCACGCTGTATTTCCCATTCACTAATACAACAAATTAAAAAAATCATACCTGGGTGATCGTGCTTAGTTCAGAGATTTTCTGTGATCAGGTGACTAAGATTGTCATAGCGTGCTGTGTAGTTCCGAATTTGGCAGAGCGGGAGCTCTCATGTCTGAGCTAATAAAATGAATTATATGGAAAGTCTATGATCTCGAATTCGAGAAAACTACTGAATGAATTGATCTCAAATTTTGAAGATCTCTTCTTAATAATTGTTGAAGTAACGTGCAAAGTATGGTTAATATAGATGAAACGCAAGAGCAGAAATCAATAAAAAGTTTGGTTGTTTTTCAGTAGATGTGGAACTCTACTAGCATAACTGGTGACTATCAAGCTTACAGACGAGTCCTGTAGAATACAGTAGAATGATGTGCGAGACGGACGTCCAGAAACCCACTGAACATAGAATGTACATAACATAACAATAGAAGCAGGATTAAACAAAAACTAAGACGAACATTGTTTTCGTTCACATGACCTGAAAATGTGTTGAAACCAAAGAATATGTAAGTCTTAACGATACACTTTGCCATAACCCTCTATACTACAAGCTGTGACGTGATAAAAACAGCATTGTATAATATGTCATAGGTATTCCGATGAGACGGAGACCTGAATCCAGAAGACTCTGAATGCAATATTACAAAAATATATGGTTAAACGAAACTTACTGCCCTAGGATACAAAATTTATGATAGTTTGGGGTATATCAACGTTAGATAGACTTAAGAAACATTTTTTAAAATCTGCGGTGTCCTATGTATAGTTCGTTGAGACAATACAATCAATGGAACTTTTTTGAAAGATTACAGCATTTGTCATAATAAACTCTTCTAAATTTATTCTTTAAAATGGGTGAAACACATTCAAAATAAAAGTAGGCGATTGAGGATCTAAAACTCTTCAACATCTAATATCACTCTCTAAAAAAAATGGATTCAGGGATCCTTACTTCCAACTTACAAATTATCATCTGAAAGGTGGTAAGTGCGCGCACATATTTCATATAAAAATACGTATTATTTAAACAAAGACGACACAAACTATTGTTAAAATTTGCAATGTTTTGGTACAATATTTTCTTAATTGAATTAAAAATTCAATAACGACTACTATGGTCTTGTACTTAACTGCGTACTTCATCTTTGTCTTCAGGTCGTTGCGAGCGTTCAGTATAACGTGTATTTTCATTCATCCTGGATTTCAGCTCATACGTATTTATGTACAAATTCGAATAGGAACAATATGTATTTAGTATGTATTCTTCGTGTATTGATTATTTATTTTGAAAAATAACAAAAGGGCAGGTCATATCACAAAGTAAAAATTAAGAAACTACCATGTTGTAGATAATAATTGAAGAACCCAAGGCAACGCCGGGAAAATAACCTAGCTTAGTAGACAAAAGCGGTTCGAGAGTCTCCCATTATTTTAAATGTAAAATTCTGAGCTGAGATTGTATTAGTTCTAATTTAGTTAGCTTCGATAGCAAACCTATGAAAACAAATAAATTGTTTATATTCAAACAATTTTTTTTCACACATTCGCGATATGACCTACATTGATAGGGTCTTCTACATTGTTGTGTTTTTTATTGTATTAATTGTACTTGGGAATTGTAGCGTGCTATATGGGCAAATATGAGGTAGGAGGTGGGTGGTATGGGTATTGTTAGTAGGTTAGCTGGGTTTACCAACAACTTGGTCCACTTGGAGTTGTTAGTAGGAGTTAGGAGTATAGGACTAATAGTAAGAGTTAGGAGTAGTAGGAGATTGATACCATAAGGAGGGTTCGCTGTTAATTGTCACAGCTATATGAACTGTACCATGAAGTGAATGCCTACTATTTTTTTTCTGGACCAACCGGGAATTGAACCCGCTGAGGAAGCATACCAGCCTCTGAGCGACAGGAGGAGCAGTTTCAATTTTAAAATGAAAACGTAATCGTGCTAATTAAACAGTGTTACGGAATGATCATTACAGTTTCAAATACTGTCCATTTGGACACCAGAATAGAGGTAGGAGGTTGTACAGCAAAATCTCACTATCAGGAATAAGTAATAAAATATCGAGTTTTAAGGAAGGGTAAAAAGAAATAAATTTGTAAGCTACGATAGAGTGTATTATNGAGGTTGTACAGCAAACTCTCACTATCAGGAATAAGTAATAAAATATCGAGTTTTAAGGAAGGGTAAAAAGAAATAAATTTGTAAGCTACGATAGAGTGTATTATTTACTAAGCACAAGTTTCATGAACTTAAATTTTTAGTAACACAGCTATCTCAATATATGTAATACCAAGAACGTAAATTTTAAAAGATATATAATGTACAACGGTTTTCGTGAACTCTCCTATGTTGGTGTTTGCGACATGAAAATTTAAGATGAATTCCTATTTAATTGTTATTTAAAATATTGTAATTCATTTTATTATGTCTGTTGAGTTCGTTGATAAGCTAATAAAGTTCATATCATTTTTCGTGTAACCGTCCTCAACTGCTTAGACGTTACAAATTCTAATTCATCACAATACTTAGGATGTAAATGTAATATGTTAAATTTCTTTCGTCAGTATTGACGGCTCTTTATATTTACAATGTTTTTGAGAACTAAATATGTATGTTGAAATTGGTGAATTAAACATATTAAGATATAATTGTTAACATTCATTGAAAAAAAATGACCACATATCATTCCACCACAACACTCACTCATCATCACTATCATTCCATTCTGCCAGGATGATCCTGGTATAGACTAAGGGGGTACAGGATACAATAAATAAATAAATAAATAAATGAATGAAAAAAAAAACAATTTATGATATAATGAGATGAAAATTTTATGTTCAGAAATAGAAACATTCCTTTTCTTATTCCAGAATTATGAAATGATATTTTCCATATCTCAAGGAAACAATTTGCGTTTTGTGACGATTACATAAACTGTCATTTCCCTTTTTAATAATCTATGGAATGTTAAACAAATTACATTAAATATTAAGATATTATCGATCAGAGTATCCTCATAATGTAGTATCAAAAGGAAGATTACTCCACAAACCATCTTCCAGCAAAGACGACTGTGAGTAGGTTATAATATCTCCGTCAGAGAGCATGTGCTGACTTGAATAGTGCTGCCACCTCGTAGCGTAAGAGGTACCTATATGTCTGCTTCACTTAAGATCCGTTAGAATGCATGTTGTGACAGTAAAACTATAAGGGTAACAGTTACTTTATTTAACCAAAATTTGAATTTTTTACAATTGTTATACGTAAGATGAAAAATTTTAAGATCTATATAGCAATTCCTTATACATACGATATAAGTGGATGTTGTCTAATTTATTTTTATTCTAACTTGCTTAGTGTTTTGTCAGAACTCGACTAATCACGTGCAGGAGGATTTTCATTTCATTGAGGACTTATCTAATTTTTATTTCGGATCAACGCGCGAAAAATTGATTGAATAACGGAACTATGTGTTCTAAGTGTGTGAATTACATTCGATATTTGACATCTCGCAAGTTTCATAAACCCTTTGCACAATCTAAAATAATTAGTCTTATTTCAGTGTCAAGTTTAAGTCTTTTTTACATTAATTCAGTAAAATAATTTCATTTATTAGGACTTCATTTAGTTACAAATTTTTAATATATTTCTGTTATTTCTATAATTCTCGTTTCTGCAGTTTTCTCCTTACGAGTTTCAGTCTTTTCAAGAACAATTTGTTGCCAGAGAAATCTTAAATAGTCGCTTAAAACAGTCGTGCCTTGGTTAAAATAATCAATTACACAAGGACTTAATCAATTAACAGGGGAAGAGTTCTATAGTATTTCTGCCTACACGATTCACGTAAACATTCTACATTTGCCCAGTTGGACAAAAAATGTAGTGACCTGTATTATGACAGTACATAGTATATATAGTAATTTTGTCGTATATATTACAGTTTGGAATACTAAGTAATCCAGAGGTTTTCATGTTGTAAGGGTTTTAAGGTCACGTCGGAAACTTTGGGTATATTTGCGGACCTCACTTTAATAATAGACAAACTTTGAGAAACTTCTGCTAGCAGGTAAGAGGAACAAGACTGAAATAATACAAAAAGTTTAATTTAAACAAAGACTTCAACATTTTATTGCTTAAAAAACTATTTTATAATTACTAAAAAAGTGAAAATAAAAATAAAAAAATATTTATTTACCAAGAAAACACGGTTCACTATAAATTCTTTATCAACTTTCTTTGTTCATTTTTCGTATGAAAATAAATAATACTTTGAACGAGCTAAAAAAAAATTTTCTTTTTTTTTGAATGTATTTTTTAAGTATTCGGTGCTGCATTTGATTCGCAAATAGCCAGTTGTAAACCCCGGGGGTTCACTTTATTCTGTAACTCCGTACTATTCGTTAGCCGAAGTCACAAAAATGTTTTATCGTTCGATACGCTTCCTGGTGGGTGACTGGACGTTCGGGGTTTGATCCTTGTGAGGGAGGGAATTTTTCTGACTTCAGACTGATTCCCAGGCCTACTCAGTCTGCAGTAAAATGAGTACTGGGTCTATCCCAGTGTCAAATCGGCCGGAGTGAGATTCTGGTCACATCTCCTTCTTTATAAGCTAATGTCAAGAAATTAAGGAGCTGTACCCTCCGTTAGCTCTTTGGGTAATGGGTACACATTGGGTCCTGTTCAACTAGTGATCGAGTCATCTAATTATGAAAATATATATTGTAATATTAAATAAACCTTCCCAGAATTTCTCGTGAGTTTTGGTTGATCAGCTTTTTTAAGCTTTTCACACACTTTTACATAGTTTTCGATAAATAAGACATCAGTAAATATACTTACCAAACAATTCAAATAAGGTTATATGTGATATCTCCACAGAAATAGCCCACCATACCATCCATTGGCGACGACCATACTAGTCGTTATCTGGAGAGTTGTACGTACAGAAAGTTTGGTTTAAAATAGGGCACACATGAAACTCAGTGGATACAAATTTCACCGTCATATTTCTTAATAGTGCAGAATGCCACTGCGCAAGATTTCATTTTGATATGACATCAATGTTTTGAGAAGATATTAATAATATCGAAAGAAGAGTTGCAGTTTGATATATAGATTTGGAAAGGAAAGATTGGCGTAATATGAAAATATGATCAAGAATAACTATTTCTTTCAGAAGTTGCTGGTCAATGGTTTAATCATCGTTTAAAGAATGTTTGGTCATAATTTTCGAATTTAACGGTTAAATTTCAACAAATACGTTCAAAATTATTTCCCAAATTATGGAATAACTAACTGATTAGCCGACATCGTCCGGGGTTTTTCTTTTACTCAGAAAAAAATCATATTTTTCTATATTGTACGAGTAAAATAGTTTTACTTGCTGTTTTTTTTAAACATACACATAGCGTCCTAATTTTACAAATTTATAATAATGCAAATTTGACTCAAAACTTCATTGCNCGTCCTAATTTTACAAATTTATAATAATGCAAATTTGACTCAAAACTTCATTGCACACACGATTTTGAGTTTCACCTCCAGCAGTAAGAATAAATAAATCCTTGGATGAAATCACCCCTGAGCAAGCAACGTAAAGTTGTATGTGCGAGAAACAAATCAATCGAACGTTAGGTTAGGTTAACCCTCATATGTGCTGAATTTGTATTTATACGGCATATGAAAGGTCGAGAAATCTACAGATTAAACTCGTTTTTTTAAATAAACAGTTTTACATGACTCCATGCATGGGTGTTCTAGGACTGTTTACCCCCTTCCCAACCCCAATAGATGTAATAGATTTTATTTTTCCTTAATTAACCCTATTCATCTTAGCATCCCAGGTATAACAAACCCACTCCCCGGGAGACGCGCAGGAAGCATTTTCGATTTCGGGAAACACACAAAAGCGGGGGGTGCGTACCCATTATTTCATTAAAACGCTTGTAAAATCTAAAGCATTGGTCCATATTTTAGTATTAAAAAACGTGCTGTTTTGTTAAATACGCAAAACAAAGAAGCCATTTTTAATAATTTTTTTCGATAATTTAGGTTAACCTTTGTTGATAGAAATATGCTGTCGCAGAAGTTTTTGTATAACTATTTGAGGTGGACAATGTTGCCACTTATATTTGTTATCTACTCTAACCGTTTAGGCACCGTAAGCGAATATAGCGGGTTTTTTTTCGACTTCTTCGACATTTATCAGCAAAAACAATTTTCTGTCTTTCATTTCACACATTTTTAAATAAACGTTACCCTGTATTCATCCTGGACATGTAAATTATCTCCATGATTAATTTCATCACGATTGGTTCAGTGTTTTAGTCGTGGAAGGGTATCAAGCAGACAAAAACTCTTTCGCGGTTGGCATTTATATATTAGAATGGACTTATCTGATGGGATATATGAGTAAATAATAAAATGACAATAACTGAAAACGTTTGTATTAAGTCATCCGGTTACTACGTTATACAAATCTATACCATTTGAAGGATTTATATCGAACTTGGTGACCTCGGATGAAAGCATTTTGACGAGCCAGTCCGAAATTTTTGTGATGGTAGCTTCCAAGATATCGCTGAGTGGTAACTCAGACCGCGAATTATAGATAGAAAGTTCAAAACTTTCTCGAGTGAACTAGGAGAAGTTTTCAGCTAGGGATTTCCCTCACCTATTCCAGACAAACATGGTTTTGGTAACATTAGTTCTCAGGCAACTCAACGTCTTTCCCTTACCTAAGTGACTGTTGGGAGGAAGAGCGGGTCAAATGGATTAAACCTCGCCATTAGTCTTAAATATATAAATAAAATGTTTTAAATTTTTACTCGTCACTCGCGTTTGGAAATTATGGTATTATATCCGTGTTGACTGAAGCCATGTTTCGAACTATCCACGAAACGTCTAAATATTCAACAAAAGGAGTTCTTATTAATTACCAGTTAGTAGTCTTGATTTTTAATGTTGGACGAGAACAATTATTTTGTGATAATAAATTTAGTTTGTCGTTTAAC
>NNCF01127993.1:520140-542049 GCA_002313205.1 Laupala kohalensis
TTGTAAATACCCCGTAAGGTATGAAAATCTTAACGTTATTGCATTTATATTTCCATTTTTTGTAGTATTTTTTGCTATGTTAATCAGGTTCTTTTACCAGGATATCAAAACAAAAAAAACGTAAGCCCGCGAGAGCTTCTCCATATAAGCCATTGTAATTTAAAGTCAAATAATTCAAAATTTTGCGCCGCACGGGTATGAACATTCATCGCAACTGGATGGAGATTGTTCATATTATCATTTGAAACATTTTTTGGTGTACTTGAGCCTAGACGTTCTGGCGGATACAATACCTCAAAGCGGTTCTTGTTGAAAGTACTGTGCAGTTAAGACCAGTTCATTGAGCATTGTGTGAGCATGGCACGTCGTTTTCGTGGAAAATTTTACAAAACAAATATTTACTTACTGATACTATAACTATTGACATTCTTGAAATCATGTGAAACATCTGGGAATAGATCAATTCAAACTTTCGTGATGCGTTGTGCGAGTTCAGCTAGTAATAATAATTTATTGTCAAAAGATAATTGCAAACTGCGTATGACCACGTGAAGGACAATAAACTAATTTACTCTCCGGTAGCAAGCAAGGGACCATTCCTTTACTTAAAGGTAATCTCTTCCTTCTTTGGTTGGAAAATTAAAAAATATAAGTCAGTAGGCATTATTTTCAATAATAGAAAATATTTCTTCAGTTCAGGGATCGATCCAACATAATCATATCTTAAATTAAATAAGTTATAAGACCATATATTCACACATTCGATTTAGTGTCAAACATATTTTTTTTATCGAGCCTGAAAAAATATGTTACTGTAACTTATTTTATTAAATGCAAATTTCTACCGACTTCATTACAATATAGTCATATCTTGTTCCTTCAATTTCAAACCTCTAACGTCCCAGGAAGTTGAATAATAATTTGATTCATTTAAGATTCAACATTTACTTATTCCAGAGTTTGTATTTACTTCTGTTTCCTATTCTACTGTGTAACCTATTCATTCCTTACTAGTATACCCATTTCTACAAGTGTCCTCCAAAGAAATACGAATAATTTTATATAATACATTGTAACACAAAATCGAAAATATGTATTGCATAATATACGAGAGAAAATTAATTCAAGGCGTCATTAATTGTGTATTTTAAATTAAAACTTATTTAAGAACTTATTCCATACATTGTACTACAAGAAATAAAATTACTTATATCTTTCACTTCCAAAGGAATCATTAGTTTTATTTAATGGAAGTATATTTCCCAAGGCATGAATGCAGTTTGTAATTTTAAATATAATTGGATTTAAGATGGTTTTAACTTACATTTGAGAATGGAAGTTAATTCTTAGGAGGTACACTACCCTCATTTTCTTTCGAATTCACACAGAGTGGGATAACCTATAAGGAGTTAAAATTTTGAAAAATATGTTTTTATTTTCATAATTTTTTATAATATATTTTTAAAATTTTAAAATATTTTTAATGTTTTTCATACTTTAATACAATGGCTAAAATGTATATAACTTTTTCTTTTTAATTCGTACAATTTTTCTAGTACAATAATTTATATTAAGTGACCAGTGCGAAGGAATTACTGAAGAAGATTAATAAATTTAATTTTTTTTTATTTCTGTACTATCTTATAAATAAAATTCAGTAATTTGTTATATTTTCGTGCTTAGGGGTACATATAAGTATTGTTGATCTAACAGGATGCATCGCGTAAGTGCGTTCATTTGTGGAAAGGGATGAACCAGGAGGAATTAAGAACAAAAAGCTGTTGAATTAAATAAAAGCGTCTTAAAGATATTTGAATGAAAATACAACAATAACTTTAACTCTCTAATATTCAATAATTCAGATTACTGGGATCAATAACATAATTTAACAAAATCATTAACGAACCGACGTAACGCTTTGATAGAAATGATGAGACTCTTCAACTATCGTATTTTTAATGTACACAGTAAACACTGTGTTTCTGTGAACCACAACGTTATATATTGTGATTTCTCACGTTAATATTAGCACTTCGTCCTCTGTCCCGTTACTTAAATTAAAATAAAAATATTTTACAACCTTTAAAGGTATTGAAATTTGATAAAAATTCCGCATTTGATTGCTTTTTCTAAAAAATGTCAACATGTCCAACTTATTGCAATACAAAGAAATCTGGTGCTCCACAGTGAGTGATAGATCTGAGGTAAAACCTTGAGTGTCTCACCGACACAAGGTGTCAAGGAAGAGGGAAGGGCACAATCCTCTGGTCCCAATTGGCGGACACCATAGGCGGAGCTGCGAATTCAAACGCCACTGTGTGGCGCACAGTGGGCAACATCTCATTTTATTGAACACGTTTATCTGTAGCATATATCATGAAGGTCGCATTGTTCTTGGTTGTAGAGTAGTTACACGAGATGAGAAAGATTGGAGAAAGATATAAAGAATGTGGTATCACGTGCATGGCAAATAGAATGGAATAAAACATTCAGAGACAGGGATTTGTACCAACTAATACCAAAGGTGAGTTATGCAGAAAGACACAGGAAATGGTTCAGACCCAGTGCAGGAATTGGAGAATTCTAACAAACCATGGAAACTTCAAGAGGTTTAATCTAATAGGTGATGAAATGTGTGATTTGGGGACAAAATTGAGAAACACGTGAGCATGTATTTTGGGATTGCATATACTACGGGGAAGAAAGAGTTAAGTATCTCAGGAAAACGACAACTTAGACGGTAATGAGTTCGCTCGGACAGGAGATGATTCGATTTCGATGAACAGGAAGACGAGTCGAAATTTTTAAAGAATATATAGAAGGAATAAAAGATCAAATTTGGAATGGTAAGTTGAAGAGATAAAAGTAGCACAAAGAGTTAAAAGAAGCAAAAGACGATCCCACATTGACTCATTCCTTTTTTGTGTGTATGGGGCTTTACTGCTCGTCGACATCGAGGTTATTAGGGCCCTAAAATTTTGAACAGGTAGGGAAAATGCAGTTACGCACTAGGGAGAGTCAATATGATTCTCCCCGCGTGTGGGACTCGCCGAATGAGTCAACCATACCCACTAAAAGCCCTCCTGAATTACAACTCAAAAATAAACATATCTCAAAACATTACATGTATCTTTTTTTTTAAGAAGAAGAAGAAAGAGGAAAATGAAAGATACCCTGGCGTCGTGATCGAAAAGAACAAGAGAGAACCAAGAGAGGTCAGGAACGAGAAAGGAAGGAGTATCGCACAAGTAAGTGGAAATAATGCCAGACTCAGCTCGGGGCCCCGTGTTTGCCAAACACGTACTTACTAGATGTACGTTCCCTGAGGAGTTGACTCATTCCAATTAGAATTATTTTAGTACATTTTATCATTAAAAAATATATCTACTATGGATTTAAATAAGTAGTTATTATTTGAAAGTTAACGATGTGTAAATGAAAAATTCAAGACCTCCTAAATAAAAATAAAAGTTTCCTTGCTTCTGTTTAATTTCCATGTCTACTACTAATCGTATACAAGGAGACAAATCGATAAAAAAAATCTTGACTTCTATGTTTGAGGTCGGATACGGAAAGAACTTAATAGGGAATGGTATGAGCGGTACGTCGGTCAACAAATTATTGAAATAGTTACGTATGTAATTTTCGTCCAAGAGAAGCTCAGTCTCCCAGATTGTTTTGTAATTCTTTGCAAAAACTCTTTGCCAAAAGGGACCATACCATTCGGGAATCGTTCTATATAATTCCCTGCCCAAGAATATAAAAGATATTATGAAATTGAATATCTTCAAATCCGCGGTTAAAAACTACCTCCTGCACCAGTGCTTCTACACTGTAAAAGAATTTATTGATTTTAACAAAAGTTAAATTCGTCTTGTGCTTTATCACGCCATTGCTGTAGTACTTTTTAAACAACTTATAACAATTTCAAAAACTATTTTCTTGCATGATTGTGTTGTCTTATGGCTCATATTAATTTAGTTTTATGTGTACTCAACATTGGCACGTTTGTGTACATAAATTCTGTAGCCCCATCCTGGCCCGGGTTTTTCTCCGGTTTTCCTTCGGGTAGAGGCGGATTTATCATACAGGTTCTCTAGGCTTTGTCTAGGGGCGGGTCTATTGTAACAATAAATCGTGAATTTAGTGTTATTTCAATTTTTAAGCACTATACTCAGAATAATCTATAGTTCGATAATAACTTACATGTAATTTTTTGCTTAAAATTACAAACATATTGACATTCTATTAGTATTATAACTCGCAGCTAACTTTTTATCTTATCTAGGAATTTTTGCTGAATTTTTTGAATCCGCCTCTGCCTTAGGGCCCTTGATCGGAATTGATGGGATGGTCCCTTGCTTGCTTCCGGAGAGTAAATTAGTTTTTTTCCCTTCCACGTGGTCATACGCAGTTTGTACTGTTTTTTGACAATAAATTTATTTATTTATTTATTTATTTATAATTATTTTACACTAAATTCGAACAAGCGCATGAAAGCTACCAGATGAAATTGGATCCTCTTGTCTGGCATTTATAAAGGAAGCGGTTGGATTTATTAGGATACACTTTAATACATTGAGAGTTTATTTATTTTATGCCTTTTGGTGAGGTTCAAGCCATGAGACCTGCTATTCCTCCTAACCGTTGCACTTAAGTAAGAGAATTGGGAAAGAGAGATATTGGGTTGCCAGTGAACGCTTGGTACCGAACCGACATTTGTCTGGAGTAGGTGAGGAAAAACCCAGCTGAAAAACTCACCTAGTTGAGTTAAGCAGAGTTTGAACCCACGCTCTACCGCTCAGCCAATGGGATCGTGGAAGCGAAGACGCTACCACTAGACCACCGCTGTCGGTAAAAAGTTTAAGGGATTAAAAAATTAGAGTTTCAGGGATACCAAACATGACAAATCTGCACCGTGAGGTAAAATTAGCGGCACACATCCTAAGACTCATAATATTTTCTATACTTGGAAGTGTATCATCGCGAAATTTTTAGAGAGATAATCACTCGTTATTTCTAGTCGGTTCCTTATCGGGAGATTTCTGTGTCACCCCTTTAGCGCGCAGTTGATTTGGTTGTGGGAAATAATGACTTTTCAGAAAAGGATGAAATGTTTAAAAGTGTGTCTTGCGGGGGATGAAACCACGTACCTTGGACAAACGCATACCGTCCTTAACAGTTTTGAAGCATCTGAAAAACTCATTCCTCGACGAGTCTGAGCTAACTAGGATGAGAGTTGTTCTATTCATGTGGGTGATTTTTTAAATTTCGGAATCTACAATGTGTTTGATACAAGCTCTCCGTGACATCTGGAACTGTGATCTATTGCTTGCTTTTCCGGGAAAGTTTTACCCAACGACACTCTAAAGGTATCCCAGCGCTACTTATTACACCAGATAAGAGTTTGGCTGGAAAACACAAGGAGACATCCTCAACCCAAATTTCACAATCATATATTTCAAATCATAGACGTTACGGTGAGATGAAAGGAGTACGTCAATAATTTTGACTCGCAGAGTATAATGCACCTACACGTGAATGTGATAACTTTCCTCCTGGTGAAAATGGTGACGAGCCGGGAAGCGAACCCGTGACCCCTGCTTCGAGCGCAGGGCTACACCACCTGTGTGGCCTGGGGGGAAAAATTGGGTACAGTTGTTAAAAAGGCAAACGGGTGGTGCAGAGGTCTACATCCTTGGGATCCCGGGTTCGATCTCGACTCGTCGTCATTTCTACCCGACTGAAAGTTATCGTACAATGTTACTTGTTTTTCGTTCCAATACTTTTCGTTTAGAGAAGCACCAGATGAAAATGCTTCAAGAGAAAGAACAATCTCACCCACTGTGCATCGGGAAAGGGATGTCGTGGTTGGGTGGCGTGGGGGCTGAGTGTGGCCGCTGCGTCGACTGGGCGTCGTCACCGTGGCTCGGGCGGTGGTGCGG
This sequence comes from Laupala kohalensis, assembly GCA_002313205.1. Lineage (NCBI taxonomy): Eukaryota > Metazoa > Arthropoda > Insecta > Orthoptera > Trigonidiidae > Laupala > Laupala kohalensis. The sequence continues at coordinate 526,086 of NNCF01127993.1, forward strand.
GCGGGCGGGCGGGCGGGCGGCGAGCGACGCAGCGCTTCACGAGGGGCTATTTCGGTGGCATCGTTCGAGCAGCAAGTTGGCAAGCGTGGCGGGGAGCGGCGGCGGGGGACCCCAAATATGGCTCTGGCTCGGGTTCCCGCCATCGCCTCACACTAGGTGCAAGCGGTGGCTAAGCGGGCAGGAACGCATTGGGCGGGTGCTGGCTACGACTAGAAACGCACTCCCGAGGCACAGATGCAATTGGGCGCAACAATGCGGGTGGGCGTTGAAGGGGAGGGGGTTGCATTGTTTTGTCTTTCCCTCAACTGGATCAGTTTTTTCATTTCACTTGTTCAGAACAAGAGTTTTTCATTACCCTTCGCGAGTTGGTATAATTTCTATAATATATTTAAAATTCTCAATTTCTGTTATTACATCAATACGCGATGAAAATATTTTGTCCTAAGTTGTAATTTATTGCAATGGTCATTATTTTATATTGCACAATATCATTTCTTCGTTCTGTATGTACTAGTTTATATTCCGAACCTGTATTGAAGACGATCGATATTCGATCGAATGAGATATTGATCAAGCAAAATAAATTAAATAGAGAAGAAACTTCGACACAAAGTTTTAATTTTAAATAATATATTTAAAGTTTATGATTTCGATTACATACTGGTGACATTGAAGTGGAACATATTTACTGGAACACAGACTCTTGAACAAACATGATTTAAAATCAAAGTTTACATTTTGGCTGGATAATAAAGGCAAGAAAACCGAATTATAAAAAGTGTGGGAATGCCATATGGTTCTCAAAAAGATAGAGTTCTTTGTGAGACTAAGTTACCCACAATTCCCTCGATTCGTTAAATAGGAACCCACCAGGTTGTAATGGGAATCGTACTTAGTAGAAACGTGAATCCTCGTGGTAAGGATTTTCTCATCCTCATAAAATTACAGTCAATTTCATAGTTACAATAATAATAGTTCTAGTGTTATCTGCTCTTAAATAAGAATGGACTAATACTCGGGTATCCTAGAGCTTTGAGAAGTTTGTGTCCAAAAATTATATAGAAACTTGAAGGCAAGAACCTTTTTTCTGACTCATAGTTTCATTTAGTATTCGTGCATTTTACATCATAATAATTTGTTTGTGTATTTAATAGCTATAATCTTAAAAAATAACAGAATTGTAGACTTTGAGTTATTCCGTATGAGAAAGACTCATTCGATTTAAAATAAAGGCTAGGTTAAAGTTTGATAAATTGTTTCACAATTTTTTGTCAGATGTTAAAGAAAACTACTCTGATGGTAACTACTGGTATTAACGTCGTTATATCTCGATGCAAGCGCGACACCCGTGACCCGTAAATTGTGTGAAAACGTCTAGAGGAGACCGTAAGCCATTTTCTTTAGTAAAAATGGTCATTGCGTGGCCATCTGTTAACGCCATTCGTTACAAGGGGTCATTATTGGCCATTCACATCCTAAGGCCACCAGTGCCTTTTTGGCGATATCAGATAGTCGCCAAAATAGACATTTTTACTATAATTTAAATTTTATCCTGCTCTCTCATATGGAAATCACGGTATTTTTGATAAAAAATCTATGCTTTCCCAACACAGTAAGTTATGTAACAAAGATAGCCAGATTCAGATTTTAATGGTAAGTGTAATATTATTTCTGCATTACAATAATAATCCTCTCATTTGATGAAAAAATGAACAATTTATTAATATAATTTTTGTTTATACATTTGTAAAGATTCTATGCATGTATATTGTCAATAATGACCAGATCAAAACAGGAAAAATCATCTAGTAGTATTGTAAATCAAATATTTCTCACTCTGATATCAAAATCAAGTTAACTAACTATTTAACGCAAATATGTAAACTTTGAATGGCAATAGAGTTTATTTCTGATGGTTACATTTTTCCTTGAGTTTTTTTTTTTTTTTGACAATTTGGAGAACTATTTACTATCTTCTCCAGAAAATATCCAGCACAAATACTATGACATTCAAACAAGAAAACGAAGGAGGGTGCATCATCCACGTCTCATCCACGTCCGGGTGAAAATAGTGATGAAATTCGAACTCGTGACCTCTCGCAGTGTCTTCTACGGTCAGAGAAGAAGGTGCAGATGAATGTTCCAATCGTGGTTTTGAATCGTGACGTGGGTAATGCAATCTTTGCTCCACTTAGGAAGTACTACTCAGAAGCTGAGAGTTGAAACAAAAGAATAAGTTCAAAGACTATTGAACAAAAACAAACGAGTCCGTTCAGAGACTCAGGATGTCTACTATGGTGTGTTGGATATAACACAGTTGCTATCTTTATTATACGTATAAGAAAATTAAAGACGACCCAGTCATCAGGAATTTTTCGATATTGCTTTCATTTAATCACATGGCAATAGACTCAATCAACACAAGCAGGTCATAGCCAAATAAGTAAGACATTAAAAATTACATATGTACGCAACAATACGAATTGTGTTAAACTAGTGTCTCCCAACTTTTTAACGTGAGAATCGAATTTTAAAAAATTGGGAATCGGGTGGGCCAATTATGTTTATAGAAAACTAACGATCTCTTGTGTCTTTTTACAACATTTATTAGATAAATAGGTATATTATCTAATATTATATAATATATTATATATAATATGTATAAGTACATATGATAAAAGGTATATTTATAATATCGATATCAAATAGACATACAATTTTAAAGTTTACTAAAATCTTTACTAACAAAATATAAAATAAAATAAATTAATATTTTCAAGGAAAATACATTTATTAATTAAAAAACTGCCAGAGAAAATACAGGTTTGGAAAAAAATATCAGTTGTTCATTTTGTTTACTTGTGAGACATCCTTATGCCTTCTTGTACTTAAGTGAGGAGTGTGAAGATATTTTAGAAGCCGACAATATTTGTTTATTCTGGTTCGAACTTTAATACACTAATCAATGTTTGTACTCATCAGATAAGTTGCCCCCGTTATGAGACTTGGAGAACGTCAATTTTGAGAACATTTGTTCCATTTCTGTTTTGGTTGTCCAGAGAGCAGCCGCTGTATATAGACGACATATGACAAAGTTTTGGAGTTGTCATCTTGAACCCCATAACTTTCTCTCCCGCCCCAGTCGAACACGTCATTTTTAATACACTTCCCCATACAATAACTAAAACAGAAACAAATAAATAATTGAGTACTTTAATATATCATTTTAATCATAATTGCACTGTTCCCAATATTATTATGCTATTTTCCGCCAGAATGGTTCGAGATTTCAAAATGGATGGATATAGTATAAAAATACTTGGTTTAGATCTACAGTCTACTGATAGTTTTTATATTCCTCTACAAATAGTAACGCTGGACTATCTCAATCCTCAGTAGGTTTAAGCTTATTGGCAACTCTACCCAGCAATTCGTTATGAAAATAGCATACAACAAACTGATCTTGCCAGAGAAATGCCACAACAAAAACGAATTATTAAGTCCACTGACCTACTAATGGATTAAGACTTGCGTCGCTGACCGAGTATTGCATAACCCAGAATGTTATCTTCATTGGAACACAATAAAAAGTTAAACTGATCAGTTAAAACAAATTTCTCCGTGATTAATTCGAATTATGTTCTGGAATGGAGAGTTTTCACTAAATTTAAATGATTATTGCGTGTTTTGTATCCTTAAACTGTAATGGTTTAATCAGGATAAACATAGCGACTAAATGCTTTCGTTTGGTGAAAGACATTTCTTTCACTTTAGTTGAATAGTATATTAAATCAAATTTTTATTTGACATTTTAAAGTAATGTGGTTTTTGAACTTCGTAAAAATTCGAATATTTGAATACAATTAAACTATCTCAGAAAATAACCTTATAAGAAACGATTCATTAAAACATATTTTGACGTAGACTAGTACTTGTTCAATATCTGTTGCATACTTTGAGGCACAGAAGACGATGTATTCACAATTATATGCGAGAATGTTTCAATAAATAATCCATACTGTCGGACACAAAATTAGATGTGGTCGAGTTCGAGGCTCAAGAAACAAATTTCCGACAGTCGTAAATAAAAATCAGTTACATCAAACAACACCATACGCATCAATGCATCATATGCTTCCATGATGTACGCATGGTTCCAATTAACATTTCAATTTAAATAAATTTAAAAATATTACAATCCCACATAATTCCTCAAATAGCTGTTAACCACACCGCGAATAATATATTGATGATGTCATATGGAAATAGTAGACGGGACCGCAGATCGAAGTCGTGACCTCCAGGTTTACACAATGGTGTGCCAACCGCTACATCATTAATAACAATACTATTTATAACTATTAAATGAATGCAAATAATTAATAGATTATAAAAAATATTACATTAAATTTCACTGAAAATACTTCTTCGTATCGAGGACGACCTATATAGGAAGAATTGCATATTTCATCTCTTAGTGTCAGCTGATATACTTTTTACTTTGCCCTGATATCTCTGTAATGATACGAGAATTTTATATTTCATTTACACAATGTATGAAAGAGAAATTGCAGTGTAAGTTACAACTTCTGACACGAAAATTGCAGAAAGCGTTTAAATACGAGCACAATGTCCTTGAGATATGTAAAAAAAGAATGACTGATAGTATATTAATTACCCTTCATGAAGGTGCAAATATACCGATAACTGTGACTCAGTGGTAGCATCGTCGCTTCCTGTGCCGTTGAGTGAAAGATCGGGGGTTCTAGTCATCGAACTATACTATTGGAACGCAATCGGCCTATAAGCTAATGTATTGTGATTTCCAAGCTCATACGCCTACGTGTTACGGGTAACTTAAGGTATTACTGGTGAAACGGACTCATTACTATTTGTTGTCATACAATTATATTTCATTCGTGTAACTGACCTACTACTGGATATTGGTCAGTATTCCTAGAAATTTAAACTGTATCTTCTTTTCTATTTGTGATGATGAAAATATATTATTATTATTATTATTATTATTATTATTATTATTATTAAGTTAGCACTAGCGTAGAATTAAAATTATTGAAACATCTGAAACAGTGTAACGTGTTCTTATTGTTAGATAATAAATTTATTGTCAAAAAAACAGTACAAACTGCGTATGACCACTTGGAAGACAAACTAATTTACTCTCCGGAAGCAAGCAAGGGACCATCCCGTCAATCCCGATCAAGGGCCCTAAGGTAGAGTCGGATCCAAAAATTCCTAGAGAAGATGAAAAGTTAGCTACGAGTTATAATACTAATAGAATGTCAATATGTTTATAATTTAACGCAAAAAAATTATTTTACACGTACAAATTATTATGGAACTATCGATTATTCTGAGTACAGTGTTTAAAAATCAAAAGAATTGAAATAACACTAAATTCACGATGTATTGTTAGAATGAACACGCCCCTACACAAAGTCTAGAGAACCTGTGCAAGAAATCCACCTCTACCCGAAGGAAAAACGGAGAAAAACCCGGGCCAGGATGGCCAGGATTGTGATTTCAAATTTAAAAAAAAACATACCTCATCGGCCGTTTAACTGAAATAATTGCGACGGTGTAAACGTTGCGTCTTAAGGAGGAAACACTTATTTCAACGAATGACCGAATTTAAAATCACGAAAGTGATGGAAGTTTGTTTGAATTTGTAGAAAATTTTCCCTAGTAGTTTTGCTTCACTTTTATCTTTACGTCACCGGACTTTTAAAGAAAGCTATTTAATTTTTTCTGAGGTGAGATGCATAAATAAACCGTTGCGCTCGGCCGCCATGTTTGTACATGATCTTATGCATTTAAAACGAGTCAAGCGAGTTCCTGAATATTGACTATTAAGTGATAGTAGAAATTAAATGGTGTTTTTTATCATTGTAACTCGTAATGTTGCGTTGTAAAACAATGACAATAAAAATAAAGAGAACATTTATACTTCTCAAGGTTTTGCCCACTAGCCCCTTTAGATACAACCTCGGGTTTCGGATGATGGCAGCTCTTTGGATGATGCCGCAATCTAGAAGTATAATCGATGGATCTATTATCTGCTCGGTCGAACTGGGTGAGGTTTTCAACGGGTGTTTCCCTCACAGACTCCAGATCAATGTCAGTTTGATATCTTTGATTCCCTGACAACACAACATCTCTCCTTCACAATTCCTTCACTCAAATCGTAAGTAGATCTAAAAGCCTGAATTATGTCACGTCATAAATAAGACATGAAATAAATAAATACATTTTTTTCTTCAATTTTTAATGTAATTGGAAAGAGGAATTATGATAGAAATATTTTCAGCAAATAAACAGATAATTATTATATTATTTACCTCCATTTATTAAATGTATTATTGCATTAAGGTCGTATGGTAATTCTAAAATTACTGCTATCTGTGTATTGATGAGTTTAAAGGAATAAATATTTGATCTCTTCTCTGTGCTGGCTAAACAAAACCATTGACATTGCACATGGAAGCGAAGAATGTATTAATTCATTTTCTGTGCTACAAAATTGTTTTCAGAGGAAACATATCTCAAAGGAAATTCAGAAAAAAACATTTAACTCTACAATGAGTAATTAACCACATCCTCGTTGACCAGGGTTTCGCGTTTCTTGTGAGAAGTCGACTGGCGCATAATCTAGTCATGAAGAATAATCATCGAATAAAATATTTTTAAACTTTTATTGAGGAACATATTAAATTGATAAATTATTTTACCCAATATTGTTTTTACGTATTTTCCGTCATTATAACTGTTCAAGAGGAAATGAGTGTTTTCTTGAGCGGTACTTAGAATATAAAATATATTTTACGGTCCAGAACAACAAAGCATAAAATCTTAACATCACTTTTTCTCACAATGGTGGTACATTCACTTAACTTTTACCATAATCGAATTACGACGTTTTGGAGGATTAAATCAGGATTATATTTTCACGTAAAGCCTATTTCCAAAATTTGCTCGTCTGCTGATTGCATTAAAAGGAAAACATGTGAAGAGAAATCGCCCACGCAAACAAGGTCTATGAGAAGGCGGTGAGTTAGAGTTTAAAATTAGGGGGCGCAGGCTGCATGGCTACTATCGGCGAATCCCGGCTGCCCTTTCCACACGACAGGGATCCCAACTCGGCCAACAGCAATGTGTTCTCGATTGAGTGCAGAGTGAGGAGACGGAAATGCATTTGTTTGCATTAAATTACTTTATCTTATTTCTAGAAGACTTTGGTAAAACATCTCTAAATGATCCCTTCTTTTTCCGCCATACTTAGTCAATAGTCAAATATGAGATATCATTACATAGATAATTTTCTGGACTTGGCTAGACATTTTAACCATACACTATTTCCTTTACGATGCAAATTAATTTCAAATTTCTTAGACGGTCTCGCATTAACCTATGAAGACAAAAGACGGTACACAAATAAACAATTACCCTATGACATTACAGTTAGTGTGGATTCTGTATTTTGTAAAAATTATTTGTTTTATGAAACAAGCTGTGGTCTCTGAAATACATTTTGTAAATTATGATTTACAAATGATTACGTAAATATTTATGATAACGTTAATGATTTTGTAGATTCGATAAAAACTATTACGTATATGATGTTGCGGGTTACTTTACCGAGGTAAGAGATTTTGTCAAACATTTTACTGAAACATTTATGCATTTATACTCTTTAATATTTTTTCTTCTTTAACTGTCCGTACGCTTTATTTGCTCGGGTTTCGTTAGTCATTTTTCATTCTGTCTGTATAGTTTCTCAACAACGAAACCTGGCAGCAGAGGAAGGAGTCCCCTAAAAGTATATTTGTGCGCATTTTATACATTTGTTTTATAAACATTAATCACAATGAATATAATTATATGAGACAGTGTTGAACTTTTTAAACAAGCAATGCCTTTTATAGACATTATCTTGGGTTGGGGAGAGGGACTTACACAATACTACAGAAAAAAAACTCGTAATGAAAGAAATAGTATCTAGGTCACTTATTATTCAAATATATCAGTAAATCTATTATATTTAATAACTTTAACATTTTCTTTTAAACATTGTATAACTCTCCACCTGTTTCTATGCAGCTGACTGAATTTTGAAAATAAACTATTTTTCAACATCGTCACTCAAATGCTATTGAATTAAGAAACATCTCTGTTCGTCTATTCTTTAACGTATGAGAGAAAGTTCTAGTTATATCATAGAATATCAAAGTTCTAGTTATATTATAGAATTTTTTGAATCCGCCTCTGCCTTACGGCCCTTGATCGGAATTGATGGGATGGTCCCTTGCTTGCTTCCGGAGAGTAAATTAGTTTATTGTCCTCCACGTGGTCATACGCAGTCTGTAATGCTTTTTGACAATAAATTTAAATTTATTATCTAACGAGATAAAATTGTATTGTTTTCTGCTACCATAGATATATACCTAAGGTTGTGACGTCACAGTTTTCTATTGTAGACTTGTCTTAAGAAGATGTTGCACGTGTGAGAATACCTCAGAGCAAGCGGGGGCGCGTAAAAATACCTGCAGCTGACCGTCAAGGGAACAAAGCCGACGGGGGCTGATGACAAATATTCAAAATGGGGTGTTACACACGCATACATACAACCTTTTGTGACGAAACGAATATAGGTTTGAATGGATGTTTGATAAGAGTGATACTCAATTTCTCATCGATATCCGTGTTAAAAAGATAATATAAATATCAAATCAAAAGTTAAAGAAATCAGACAAGAAAGTATAATTAATGTATTTCTTAAATGCATTTCAAATTAAATTTTAAAAATGTATTTCGAAGCAGGTAAAAAAAAATCCACTTAAAACACAATCATCAAATTCCTGTTCTTCGACATAATAAATATTTCAGTCGAGACTTTATTGCCAATTAATCAAACAACACTGTTTTCAATAATTGATATCGTTTAATTTATAAAATTAGGTGACCCTTTTGTATTCCTAATTTTATTGAATAGAATGTGATAGTTTCCCTTTCCGATTTAATCGTGTCAAGTTCGATTGCTTAATCATGTTATAGTATCATATTAAATATTTTTCCATTACTGGAAAAATTAATGTTTTAACATTAAATAAATTTTCAGTATAAGATCTTAAAAAGGGAAATTGTGAGAAGTTGTTACGAAACAAGGTAAATAAACTAACTGTTTTTGGTTAACAATCATTTTTAATAGTTAAGTTCTTGAGTTGAGACAATGGAGTAAATATTATGTATATGCCAACGTCTGAAGCTGAATACGTTTTTCCTCAATCAGAAAAGAAAATATTTTTTACACTGTTTTATAAAAAAATGAATTATAGAATTTCGAAAGCAACTTACTATCACGAAAGAAGTACTATTACAAAATATTCAAAATACTGCCAAGAAGTATTAAAAATTACAATTATAAAATGTATAAAAATCACATGCCTCAAACTGCTTTGTTGTCACGAAACGTGTATATCATTTGATTATATTTAGTAAGTATAATTTTTTAACGGTTTGTGATTGATTTTTTAAATATTTAATTTATTTAATTATATATTAAAATATTTAATATATATATAAATTTTGTAATGAACAATTTTATTATATTAACTATTTATCATAAACAATTATTTGTACACCTCTTGTAATAGCAATTTTATTTTTAATTCCCGAAATTTTGTGATTGAATTTGTTATCACTGTAATTGTAGTTTTAAAATCATTTATGCTCGTGACATCACACATTTCATACAAGAAGTGGTGCTGGTAAAATATTGTTTAAAATTTTCATGCAGCATTCAAAAACTTTAAGGTATGATAAACAATATTTAGACATAACAATAAGTATAATTTCCATTGATGGTTTTGGGAAATAATTTTAAAAAATAATACGGAGAAAGATTCGTAAGTTTCATTTAAGAGTTTTGTGACATTTTTAGTTCTGTAACACGAGGTTTTAAAATTAATATTTTTTTAAAATTTTCTTTCTATTGTGTTATTCCTATAACTTCATAAACATTGTAATCAAAAATCTAATTTTTGTTAAGTATTTTCTTGAATCTGTAGTACAAGTCTCACCCTGAATCTTTGTCATGTGATTTATTTAATTTTACACGTAGATAGTTGTTCATTACTGCTCCTCATTTAAATATTTATTTAATTCGATATTCGACCACATATGATGATAAGCAGGATATGGAAAGTCGATAATACCGATAATATCGAGGTGAGCTAAGGAAACTGATTCAATAGTGCTAGTAACATCTATCATTATAATTCAGTCATTTTTTATAAGAATTCATAAATGTTAATAATTTAACAAATCGATTTAAATTATTCGCAGAGAGATAGAGCGGGTGTTGGAACCCTGCTCACCCGAACTAGGTGATGTTTTCAGTGAGAATTTCCCTCACCATCTCCAGAATTATTCAGTATAAGTTTCTCGTCATCACAACATCTCTCCTTCGCAATTCCCTCGCCCGAGTCACGATTATGTGTAAAAAACCGCATTGCGAAAACCACGTCATTAGTCACTAAATCAAATATATAAACAAAAAAGAAAACCTTTTGGCCACATCAATGTGTTTTCCAACGCTTCTAGATTTCAAGAAGATATTTTAATAAGAAGGACACTTGAGAAATTAAGTCGAAATTATCAATCCCTTTCCTATACCCAATGCTCATACGTATGAAACAAACACAATGTATAATGGAACGTAAGGGAGATATCAGTGAGATCGAAAGTATAGGGATAGCACGTTGATGAGTCGAAACAACAGTTAGTTTCGTCTATAAATCGGATTCATCTGCGTTATATGGAAGGAGAAGCGTGAGATAAATGCTCAAGGAAATTTGGAAATTATTCTTATACTACCGTAAAAAGTCAAATTTTAATATATTACTTTATTGCATTGATTACTTGGCTAGTATGTAAAATACGATATTTTCTACATTAGAATTTTATAGTGTCATATACTTTCAATAACAAAACTGGCAGGTCTGGTGTAATAATGAATTTAAAGGGGTAATAATGGACAGACTTATTAGCTAGTTAAAAATAAGCAGCTCAATGACTGTATCTTCAAACAACTAAAGGGATAATTGTAAGAATTGGCTCAAAATCATACGTTGTACAATTGCCAAAAAACGAATTGTTTTCATATAAAAATACCTGAAATTAATGTTTTGCAACAAAATTAATTACAATCAAAAAACATTTGAAATAATTTCGTAATATGAAACAAAACCGTCACTGCCCGAAATTATCCGTTATTTATCCAACTCTCCCCAATGTCCTTTAACTGTTTTAAGTATTGGTTCATGTATCAAATGTTATTTCTTTCTATTACGAACAGTTTTATTGAAAACAGATAAATATTACGTCACAAAATAAGTTTTTATCCATGTGAACACAAAAAAAGTATTGATAGCTTAAAATGCTTCTGAATCACTAAAACATGTAATTTGCGTATTTAGTCACACAGGAGAAGAAGAATCTGTTAAAATATAATAAAATACTCAGGCAGTCTAATCTTCGTCTTATTACCGAGTAATAAAATTTTGAGTTTTTTGAGACAATTATCTCATTTTGACACAATTCTTCTGTAGATGCTGGGTAAGAGATGCTGTACAAACAAATAAATATACAATAATAGTAGTGTAACACGAGAATTCACCGTTTATATCTCCTTAAATTCTCTCCTGTCTTTTTACTGTTTACATTGGATCTCGTCTCCTAATCAATCCTTCAACTCCGAAATAGACTCAGTGACTTCAACCGGCGTATCATTCAATCAACAACGGTTGTCAACGAAGGACGGGTATTTTGTTGCGAGGGACACGGTGTTGACGCTTTAAAAGAAGTCACGTTGTCATAAGCCAAAGTGTTACGTCTATCTCAATAACTGTGCTGTCGCAAATGTTTTGCTTTAACATTACCAAAGCTCTCCAACGAGAAGAACGGAGACGCTTACAAATAGGTCCGTGTAAATCCACTTGACACGAGACTTATTAATTTTTAAGAGAGTTACGTCTATAAGGAGAGAGGGTAGAAAATTTTGAAGTATATAAATAGAACTGTTCCTACAAACTTTTATTTATTTTGACCTGTTAGTTAGTACGTTTGGGCCAAATCTGGCAACCGAATTTTAAACCACTTGCTCTCAACAGATTGATCTGAAATTTGGTTCATACATATAAACCCGATGACAGTGCAATAATACGTCTAAATAAAAAAATATATAAATAACGTTTTAAAAAGATTTTTCAAATTACGATTTTATTCCGAGATTATTCCCAGCGGATTATTTCCGGGAAGAGTCCTCTGAAATACAATACGTCTCTTCATACAAACAAGTATAACAAATTGCATAAACAACTTCTTATCGTATCATTAAAAACAGCGGAGGAACTTGTCATTACGATCGCTTCTCATACGAAGATGTATCACACGGACAATTTTAAGTTATTTATTTATAGTAAATAAAATTTTGCGTTTAAAAAGTTTTTTAATCTCGTGAACAAGCAAGATTAATAAATATGACAAGTAATACACAAATTCTAATACTGAAATGTATAAAATAATAAATAAACAAACCTGTTTAAAAATAAGTTTTTATTTACGTTATGTACTGAAACGGTAAAAATAATTTTAGGTTTGTATTAAAGTAATGCAGTGTCAACGAATCATATAACATGCTTTGACAAATTAAGCACGATGATGTGCTGAAACTCTGGGAAATTTCCGAGAAACATGAGGGAAACAATAACAATAATAATAATAATAATAATCTTTCTCGTCATGCTTGGTTCTCCCTGTCTGTCTATCTTTCTCTCTCTCCCTCTCCTTTAGCCAACAATCCAGCAGCTTCCCTCGTGGCAGATTGCAATGCAGAGGGCGCGGCCACTCCTCGAAATAACAGCTCTGGCGTTGAAATCCGGAGCAGCGGCCTCATTCGCCATCAACTCTCTGCTACTCTCTATCCCGCAAACATTCGACTCACCCATTTTCATCCGCTTGTTCAAACCGTCAAGAAAGTTAGCATTTGAATAAATTTGTATTCCAAAAACATAAAAAATGTACAAATTTAATTTGTTAAGTATTTCACTCACGGGTGTGATTAAAAGAAACAACTCTTTTCTTTTTTTTCAAGTTTCATCCTTTCTTTATTTTTGTGATACATATTTATTTGACGAAAATAACACTAAAACTGTATACGATGATGACAATAATGACTTCCCAAGGGAGAAGTTATAGGAGTGATATGAAGTGGATATGAATATGAGTGTGTGGTAGAAGGGTAAACTCAGAAATCCTGACACATCCCTAATTGAAAAATTACACGTCACTCAATCGTCTTGGATCGTCTTTCTCTGAGTTAGTGAGCAAGTACATTAGCACTGGCAAATCATTTGATAAAAATCGTAATGGTGCGAAATATTTCACGTAGCGTCAGAGAATAAATTATTGAGGTTGTATTACGTCTGATCTGCCGAGTATATCGACAGCGGTGGTCTAGTGGTAGTACACGGGGCCCCGAGCTGAGTCTGGCATTGCTTCCACTTACTTGTGCAGGGCTCCTTCCTTTCTCTTTTCTGACCTTCCTTGATCACCTCTTGTTCTTTTCGATCCCGACGCTATTAGGGCTAGGGTATCTTTCATTTACCTCATTTTTTGTAATGTTTTGATGTTGACGAGCCCTAAAGCCCCACAAAAAAAAATCTAGTGGTAGAGTCTTCCCTACCTCGATATCGCAGAGAGGTAGAGTGTGAGTTCAAACGCTGCTCTACCGATCTATGTGAGGTTTTCAGCTGGGGTTTCCATTACCTACACCACACCAATGTCGGTTCGTACCTTAAGTTCCCTGGCAACTCAACATCTCTCCTTCCCAATTCCCTTACCCAAGTCACAGTCGGGTGGACCTCGTCAAAAAAACATGAAATAAGTAAATAAATTATAACCAATAATGGAAAACGATGTGAATTTTTTAGCAGACAGTCTAATTTTGATTCGAATTAATATAACACAATTTGTATTTTAAACATACAAGAGAACTATTTGTCGTCTCTAATGTGAGACTTCTTCAGGTGTGCTAATACATGTATGTTTATAATCCAAATTGTTTTTACGAAATTGTGACATGTTTATTTTATTTTATTGATTCGAATCAAAATTAAACTGTCTACTAAAAATCTCAGGTCGGTATTTCTTTATTAGTCAACGTATGATTACTTCAGAACTTGATTACTTGTGAATGACAGTTGTCTAAGACAACATGGAGGTTAAATATTTCCTATTCTTTCTGTGTATTTAAGTTGTCAAAAGTTGAAAAGCATTCACCGAGAAAACAATGAGAACAGCTAATGAACTACAACTTGGCAATACGTGACCTACAAGAATCAAATTGATTGTTTGCTACGCGTCGAATTCCATTGTTTGCATTATTCTTTCAGGTGCAGTGTCCAAGCAGGTGTGTAGGTCTACTTGCCAAGAAGCGAAAAACAAAATATCACTTTCACAATGAAGAAATTTCGATTGTTTTCTTTATCTTCTCAGTAAACAACTCCTTCACTGTACTATTTGTCTTAAATATAGACAATCATTACAATTGCAGAATTATTTGTTAACAATTCTTTCTTTATTACATTTGGTTCCTAGATTACCAACGTTAAGAGGTGTGTTGACCTCTTCATCAGGGCTAATAAAAACATAACATATACCAAATAGTTTCTAATTAATACACAAATTTAACGCGTTTCTCATACTGTGGTTATATGAGATAGTCTTTAATGAACTACTTGACAGAGAAGGTTGAACCGTCAACCTTCCAGAATATTTTAAATTTTAAATTTCATTGTGATATGTAACTGAAATGTGACTGGTTTTAATGTGATTAATGTGATATGTAACTGATTATCTTCATACAATCCAAGGTATGTTTTAATGTATATTGTTCTTTAAGTAATATATAAATAATAGAAGTTAAAATTGTGAAAATTTTTAAAAACTTTAACATTGTCATAATTGTATTCGAGTATTATATGTTTTGTATACTAAGAGTATCGTTAATGAGTTCAGAGTATTAAATATGTGTATTAATTAGAAACTCTTTAGTATCTGTTATATGTCTTTATTAGCCCTAATTAAGAGGTCAACACGCCTCGAAACGTTGGCAATCTAGTAACCAAATGTAATAAAGAAAGAATTGTGAATCAATAATTCTGCAGTTGTAATAATTGTCTATAATTAAGACGTATAGTACAGTGAAGGACTTGTTTACTGAGATAAACAAAACATGCCCTCGATCAGGTCATCGCAGAAAAAGTTCACGAAATTACGCTGTTCATTTCTTTACGCAGCTACCAATATAAAGTTTTGTTTACTCTTAATCTAGATTGCTCGGATAATACGTTTCACAGTAAAAATAAGCGGAGATATTTACAAGGCAAAAATTTATAGATTCACTTGATAACACAAGAAAATACGTTTTTGGACGGATTCCTACCCTTAAGAACCAAACTACACACATTAGTTGATAAGAGTAATATATGAAAATAGATATATACTCACTTAAAAATTCACGTCACCAGACATATAATTCAAAATTATCTTTGTTGTCAATTACATTTCCGCGTACAAGTAATAATTATTTAAAAAATAAAACTTCTTACGAGAGAAAAATGTCGGAAATAAGTTTTACCTAACAGTAAACATTGTTTAAATATTTTGTTTGTAATAAGTTATTTCACAAGTAAAAATTATTATAAACTATAGATTATTCGGAAAATATTGTTTATAAATCGTAACTACTAAAATAACTCTAACTTCGAGATTTATTATTTCAACGTCGTCCCTAGGCAAGAGCCCACAGAGCCTGTATAAAATATTCGCCTGAACCCGAAGGAAAACCCGGACCCGAATGGGGTTACAGAATAAATATACACAA
>NNCF01127993.1:567148-587824 GCA_002313205.1 Laupala kohalensis
GAAACCCAGAACGTAATACATGAAAAATTCTTTGAAAGGTTGCGTAACTTTTGCTGGAGAATTTGCGCGTCATTCCCCAAGGATCGATCATCGATGCTTTTAGATCTCTGCGCGCAACGCTACAACGCCAGGCTCTACTTGGCCGCCGCAGCACATGCCCCACACATTGGAGTCTGGCTGCGGAGACACGCTTGGCAGGCGCGGAGAATATGCAGTGACGTATTAGCCAGAAGCAAAAACATTGCGATGTTTCTAATTCTAACTAGTTTACAATGGGAAACGAATGCAAGGGAGAAAGATCAGAGAGAGGTCGAAGTAAGTGGTTGAGAAAAAAAATAATAACAGAGGAAAGTGCCCAAAATTGGGCCCCCATTTTGTCATTGATTACGAAAGAATTAGAAAAGAGTAAATATTGCTTTAAAAGTATGTAATATATACTTTACAATGATATACACTATTTACATTTTATTTTTAGTTAAATAATAATACATTTGTATGAAAATATTTACACTTTTGCTTTTTTTGTATTTTTTTGTTTTGGAAAACTGTTGCCGTTATTCGACCCCTTGTAAAAATAATGAAAATAATTAGAAAAAGGTTTTAAATCATAGAAAATATAATTCCATATTTTTCAGATGGTTATAAAATTTCTGTCAGTTTCGTTTTTGCTTAACCCAACAACTTTGTCACAGTGTGTTACTGTAGATTTCGTTTCTGTCAGTTCGGGTCAGTTGCATTTAAGAAAAAGATAAACATACTGTTTTCCAGTTATTTTATATTTGAATGGGTGTACAATATTATTTCTCCCTGCGAATTGTACGTACAACCATTCTTCCTAAGTCATTACGAGTAAGCCTCCAGAAAAGGAGTATCGATTGCAAGAAAATAGTGAACCAGCTCTTCAAGAGGTTTGCCTAAAACTGTATGTCGACTCTTTTTTGGTTTTTGGTACTTACACGTACCTTACTTTATATTGGACAACCTCATAGATGATTTTTCGGAACATTTAACTCTTTACTGAACTTCTTCCAACTCATTCTTTATTTTCAAAAATTTATCAATAGTTTACGCATTTTAGACTGACTCTACTGTCTTTTATCAACCTTCCACATTATCCTCTTGCATATTCTTTAAACAGGAAGAGACAGACTTTAAACAGCAAAGAATATCGCCATTTCCGCCATTCAAAACCATACCAACAAATACCCTAAATACATTTAGAAAGATAGAGTTGAATCTGACTTGTGACGGAGATGTATAAAGGAAACTGAGACAATACACCATATCTTGGGAATTTGTCAAGCTATATCACTATAAGATTAAAAATATGGTCATGATCAAGTGGGAAAATTCATTCATCAGGAATTAGCATTGAAATACAAAAAAAAATCAGGGTAAACTACTTTCAATATGAAACATACGCTATTCTTGAAAAAAAAAAAGAAGAAATTTATTGGGAAAGAACCATTATAACAGACAGAAGTTCAATAGACCGGATATAGTAGTTAAGAAAAAAAGAGAGAAAGAAGTACTCTTCATAGATATCGCCATCACCAACAACAATTATCTGGAACAATCGTACAAAAATTAAATTATATGGTACATTGATGTTAGATTCGAAATTAAGGACATGTGGAAATATGACAGAGTCAGAGTAATCCCAATAATAATGCCAAACATGGAACTAGTATCCAAGAACCAGTTCAAATCGTTGCAAGAGCTGGAACTCAAGCCACAAAACGTGCAACTCGTGCAAAAATCAGTTATCTTGAACACATCCCGCATAGTTAGGTTATTTTGTGACTTTAAAACTTGTTAATAAATTTGGATTGTCTTTTGACTCCACCTTAGACAAGTGATGCGGCTGCCATTTCTTTAAGAACAGTATTTTCCACAGATTTTTGATGAATGTTTCGTGTAAATATCCCGTAATATATAAAAATCTTAACGTCATTGCGCTCCTATTTCCGTTTTCTATGTTTTAGTAGGTTTTTCTGCTATGTTAAGCCGGTACTTTTGCCAGAATATTAAAAAAAAACATAAATCCGCGATAGTTTCCCCATATGAGCCCGTAGAAATTAAAAGCCAAATAATTTTGCACTGTAAGGGTAGAAAATCCACCACCACTTGATAGGGCATGGTTTAAATTATCATTTGAAATATTTTGTGAGGTACTTAAACCTAGTTGTTCTCATGGATATAATACCTTAACGGCTCAGTAAAGCAAAAACTCGTAATCGAGTACGTTGGTCTTCCAAAAAAAAATGTCTCTTCATCTGTGAGTCTGGAGATGACTATATATTCCAATGCGGGAAGCACACAATTTGCCACAGTTGTGACAGGTAGTCCCATGTGGAGCAGCCGCAACCCTTCCTTTTCTTCTCGTCACTTCTGTTTCTTTTCTACGCTGCCTCTTATCATTCGCTGTTCGTCGTCGGTCTTCTTCGAAGAGTAGCGTGCCACGATAGACTAGTGACCTCCAGGATGAACGGGCGAGGGTTGAAATCTCCCGCTTGTTGACATCAATATGACACATCTTTATGTCAGCCTTGATTACATCCTTAAATCGCTTCCTTTGACCTCCCACATATCGATTGCTCACTGATTGCTCAGAGAAAAACACTTGCTTAGGACTTCTATTACTCGGCATGCGAACGACGTGTCCTGTCCAACGCAACTGGCGTCTTAAAACCATGGCTTCTACTTGTNGGCTCAGTAAAGCAAAAACTCGTAATCGAGTACGTTGGTCTTCCAAAAAAAAATGTCTCTTCATCTGTGAGTCTGGAGATGACTATATATTCCAATGCGGGAAGCACACAATTTGCCACAGTTGTGACAGGTAGTCCCATGTGGAGCAGCCGCAACCCTTCCTTTTCTTCTCGTCACTTCTGTTTCTTTTCTACGCTGCCTCTTATCATTCGCTGTTCGTCGTCGGTTTTCTTCGAAGAGTAGCGTGCCATCACAGACTAGTGACCTCTAGGATGATTGGTCGAGGGCTGATATCTCCCACTTGTTGACATTAATATGACACATCTTCATGTTAGCCTTGATTACATCCTTAAATTGCTTCCTTTGACCTCCCACATATCGATTGCTCACTGATTGCTCAGAGAAAAACACTTGCTTAGGACTTCTATTACTCGGCATGCGAACGACGTGTCCTGTCCAACGCAACTGGCGTCTTAAAACCATGGCTTCTACTCGTGTACTGGTGGTTTGGGCTTCTTCAAGAACGCTGATATTTGTGCGTCTGTCTTGCCATGTTATATGCAGAATTCTCCTCAAGCATCGCTGTTGATATTGTTCCAGCTTTTTAACATGTCGTCTGTAGCAGGTCCAGGATTCAGATTCACCTGTCTCTTNATTATAAACTAGGATCTTTGTTGCAGCATTAACATCACGATTTTCATAAACTCGATATCTTAGTCTGGCAAAGGATGCTCCAGCACGATTATTTCTGTATTGTATTTCCAAATCTATATTTGCGCTTGATGAGAGGGTGTTGCCAGGGTAAGGGAAAGAGTTAACTACTTGAAGGCTCACTCCATCGATGTTGACTTTGATCTCTCTTTGAGCTTCCCCGGGAGCTGGTTGGTGGAGGATCCGGGTTTTGCTGGTATTCATTTTGAGAACAATACTCTGCCCACTACAGCGACTTCGGTCTCTTCGACTCTTACTATACTCCCTGAAAAAGGTCATTGCATGGTGGCCGAAACGTTGGTAGTTTTATCTCCTAAGACGCGGTTTGTCCCGGACAAACAAGTTGATATCAAATTTATGGAACCCCCAACCCAAGAAAAATAGTGTTTTTTACCATGTTCAGATATATACAACTGGCCCAATTCATCTAAAGTGGTTCAGAATTTTGTTTTTTAGTTACTCGAATATTTTTAATCAATTTATATTTTTCTGTTATTTAACTCAATTGTCGCCATTTCTAACACAGACCATTTGTAGTTTATTATTAGTATACAAAACAATCTGTGTTTCTATTTTAGTTCAGTTTACTTCCTGATAACATCATAGACACTTTTCTTCGACACATATAACATCAACTGAAATTTACTTTGTCTCCTTTATTCTAAACCTAGTTCCTACTTTTCAATCTACAATGCATTTTATCGTGCCTATTTTAGGTATTTTTAATGCCTTTAACATCTACAGACTAGTTATACGAGTTATACTGTTTCATCTATGAGCTGTGTTACTAAACACGAATACCAATTTTCATTTTAATCTACCGATTCGATATAAAGTTATGAGAGAAGAAAATTTGAAGGTAGCGTAAAACAGAAAAATTGTGGTTAATCGATCAAAAATAATTTATCAGAAGTAATGTATCACATTATGATGAAACGCGAATATTTTCAGGGCTTCCAATTTCTAAACCGATACCTTCTTTGAAACTTCCAAATTGAAGAATAGACAAATCTGTTCTTTTAGTTCAATTCCCCTTCCAAACCAACAAAAATTAAGATTGTTTGTTTTTGTGTGTAGTTACTAATAATATCACTCTTTTCTCGCTGCCTGAGTGGCACAGAGTCATATTTTGGAGTACAGTCCAGAGTATTCAAATTTCATGATTCAAGGTAATAGTTCTGATAATATATAAATCTCAGAAATTTAGCTAATGAAATAAAATTTGTCAGAAATCTGATATGGAGAGTATTTTGTGGTATCTGAACGTCCACTTGTCTTTTTGCATCTCTAGCAACTCTGAAATAATGGAAGGACAATTATTCTTTTTTTTTTCATTTATTCTTTAATTTCAGCGGTGGTCTTATGGTGACGCCTTCGCTTCCATGTTACCGCTGAGCGGGAGAGCGTGGGTTCAAACCCTGCTCGGTCGAACTAGGTGAGGTTTTCAGCTGAGTTCCACCACCCACGCCAGACAAATGTCGGTTCGGTATCATAAGCTCCCCAGCAACCCTAAATCTCACCTTCCCAATTCCCTTACCCAAGTCCAACGGTTAGGTGTAAGAGCAGACTTGAAGGTCTGACCCTTGCCAAAAGACATAAAATAAATGATTTCAAGGCAACGTTTATTTATTTTTTCTCCAAATGTACAATATACTCACTAGGAAACCCTTAGCAAGTGCTTTTACATGATTAAAGAAATTCTCTAGGGTAATCTATGAGGTAAATCTAGTATTTGTTGACGCTTCAATGGGATTAATCGCCAATTGAATAGGATGTTTGTTCAGTTCCTCTTAACAATTATATGTTTCTTCCATGTCAGACGGGTATCTAAATGTAATTTCAAGTATTTTGTAATTTGTCAGAGGAAGGTATGACTAGATTATGTAAAATAATGTTTTTAATAATCATAATTCTTTTGATTTAATAATATTTTTTTCTTCTCAAACTGTTAAGAACCATGAATAATGTACCACATCACTTCCAGAGACTTGGTTCAGGTGTACAGGGTGCTAGTTACGCCACTGCCATCAGCAATCCTTTTATTTCGCTCTTGACCCATTTAAAATACCCGATCCTTCCACAAATGTGTAAAAATTGCGCGCAAGCTGTCGAAATCATTCATTTCGCACATCGCAGAAGAGAAACAGCTGAAAGTGATGAAGTGAGAAGTGAAGAAGGGAGGATGTGCGGAGGAGGGAGTAGCCAGTTGCAGCCAAGAGTATTTGCATGGAGCTCTGCTTGCCAAGCAGCTGTCGCGAGAGCAACGGAGCGTTGCAGCGGGACTTGCACTTTCTTCTGTAGAGATCACTCCGAAGTGCTACAAAGTTCTTCACTCAGCAGTTCCTAGCGCTTAACTGTTCCCGTTGTTCTTTACCAATTCATTTCAACATGTTTACCGCGTTCGTTTAATATTTTACTGTTCTCCTGTCATGACGTACGAATGTTGACAAAGTGACGTTGGAATTAAAATAAATATACTCCGCGTCAACATCAAATATCTGAAGTCAGTTCTGCAAATTTTAAGATTTCGTACAATTTTATATGAAAGTGTATTGAGTGATACATCATGTATGCATCGCTCGGGAGTTCCTCAAAGTTTTTCACTAAGCACTATGTTCCTTGCGCTGAACTGATTCCATTGCTTTCGGATTTATTTATTTTATTTATTTATTCAATGTCTTTTGGCGAGGTTTAGGCAAGGAGGTCTGCTCTTCCATCTAACCGTTGGACTTAGGTAAGGAAATTGGGAGGGAGAGATGTCAGGTTGCCGGGGAACTTATAGTATCGAACCGATAATTATCTGGAGTAGGTGAGGGAAACGTCAACGGAAAACCTCACATGGTTGGGCCGAGCAAGGTTTGAAGCCATGTTCTACCGCTCAGCGAGATCGTGGAAGAGAAGACGTTACCACTAGACTACCGCTGTCAGTAAATTAGGCTGAGATTAGAATAAAATAAACATCAAAAACTTAATTTCATCAATTTTACCACTTTTAAGTCTTCAGATCACTTATTTACAACATTTTGCAGTGCCTTTGTTGTTATGTATGAATGTGGACAAAGTTATTCATACAAGAATTAAAACAAATATATTTCATTTCAAAATAAAATGCCTGTAGTATGTTAAAACTTTTCATGGGCTTCACTATCCCAAGTTAACTTATCAATACATCACAAAATGATTCAATTAAATTAAAATTTCTTAGAGAAACGAAACGTCTTTATGAACAGATCATATGTCGAGATATCACTCTTTCTATGCAGATTTCACTCACCTTGTATCTCTGTTCACGGTGGTTTAAACCCCAAATGATGCAAGAAAAATTTGAGGTGATGAACAAAGTGGTTTTCTCCATTTTCTCCGTATTTTTCTTCCTTTTCGTTCAACCATTAATCATTCATCAACATTTCATCCTCATTTGCATCTTCCCCTTTCCCCCTTTGTAGCCGTCATGATTTCGGGAAGTACTTCCAGAGTACAAGGTAGAAGAAACAGTTTTCGAATACATGCAGCACGAAGAAATAATCGGGAGTTCCTCATGGTTCTTCACTCAATGCTGTATTTCATGTGTCAGATGATCCCACGGGTACCTTTGAATTTCACTGACAAGGGAACTTTCAACAAGCGGTCTTGATTTTTTATACTGAGACATATTGACTGTTAGTACGACCTGTCAAAATATTAGTGGCCATGGTACAATGGAAGGTACTGAAAAAATCGAGAAATTTGTCAATAATGGTGTCTACTTTCCTCCCACTTTCTCGACAATCATGGGGAAAGTGAACCCTTTTCCACTACAGGCCGAAACTGCTGAAGTAAAAGGTCACCGACTGCTGTCATAGGTTTCGCATTGCGTGCCGTGATATCACCTCAATATCCTTCCCCGATACTGGATCTCAGTATTATAACAGAATACGAATTCTATCACTTCATAATTAATATCTTTCACACATTTGTGAGACCTTAATTATAAAGTTTTATTTCTTTGTTGCGTATTAAAATATATAAACTTTTTTTTCATCATATCATTTAAAGTATCGGGGGAACTTTACCGCAATGCAATACAAAGGTGGTAAGCAAACCGAAACACATTTTGGCAGTAGTCCATATAAACACGCATCAAAATATTGAAAAGAAAAACGGGTGAATTTTTAGTAGTACTGATAATATGTATCTCCTATATTTGCCAAAATAAAAAAAAGAAATTTGATACACCCTTTATTTTCCTTCTACACGCGTCTTATATTATGATTATTTTGCTAATGTAAGGTTTGACACTG
Organism: Laupala kohalensis; assembly: GCA_002313205.1. Lineage (NCBI taxonomy): Eukaryota > Metazoa > Arthropoda > Insecta > Orthoptera > Trigonidiidae > Laupala > Laupala kohalensis. The sequence continues at coordinate 574,849 of NNCF01127993.1, forward strand.
TCAATATTTAAATTAAAAAATTCATTAACTATAGATCTAACATTTTACTTGAATTTCTCTAGAAAGATAGAGAATGGAGACTTGAACATGAAGAACGTTGTTAGCTGAACTAACTTAGCATTACTATTGATTTGACAAGCTCTTCCTTTTCTCAAATGCCAAGGAAACAGCAATTGTTTGTTTGCATTTGCGTTTCTCCCTTTATGTTGTAGATACGTAAAAGTCGGACGAATCAAAGCTCAACCACGTAATTCGGCAGTCGCTGTTCGTCCGCTCGCTAGTAAGGGTTCTACAAAACCAACAAAAACGGCTCTTCGCCATGCAAAGTGAATCATTTCTTCGTGATTTTTTTTAGTGTCATCATCGCTAATATTTCGATATAACATACTATTAGTTAATATGTTTCAATATTTAAAAAATCAGGATTACTCTCGACCTCCGCTTTTTCCCTTATGAAACGAAAATATAGTAACGTAGTTAAGACACGAGTTAATAAAAAAAATGAGTTGAATTGCGCGCTAAGTGTTGAACATTTGAGGCAATAATTTCATGTCCCATTTCATTCCTTTAATCAGCCTTTAATCCCAAACTTACTAAATCATCCTCATATACAAATCAGATTGGCATCCGTTAGGATATCAGGCGCTAAACATAACTCCCGCTCTGGCTGCCGAGCCGAAAGTGATGGCGCGCGGGTGAAGGGAAGGAGGTAAGTAAACGAAATTATGAAAACATTTGCCATTCAGGGCGAACGGTTCACTTACTCGACGCACCCCTTCCGGATTTCCCCACCGACCACCGAAGTACGATGAAGGGTCATATACGTCGAAGTGGTGGTGAAGCTGTTTTCGAGGAAAGTGCTACCGTCCCACGTCTTTAACGGAGCCAGCTATAGTTTGCAAGTTGGATAGTAGCTGCCGGGCTAGAGAGGGAGTTACGTTGTGGGTCTTATAACAGGATGTGCGGCAATATAGAGTATAATCTTGCCATCCATTCCAGCTGGACTCTTTGACAAAAGTTGTATTTAGATATACATCCATACTAAAGAAGAAGGAGAGGACAAGCCATGAGTAGCCGTTAGTAGTTTTTTATGGCGACACAGAATGTGGGAAGCGATTTTATTTGCAAAAGTGCCAGATCGTAATTAGTTCCCAATAAAGTTGTATTGTAGGACATTATTTGTTTCGTTATAGAGAGGGCCGGTTCAGAGACTGAACACGGTGAGTCGCGGCAGTACGCAACAACTTGATTTTCGTGGAGACAACATACGTACGTTTTGAGGAGTATTGTCTTGAGGAATAGTTTACAAGAAAAAAATAGCTCGCCAACGGCAAGGTTTACTAACCTTTTGATGTAGTAAATAAGCAGGATGTGCTTGGTGTACACGTGTGTAGGTTGGAGATGTGGATGAGTTATGTTAATGTTTTAGAAATATTGTAACAAGCCCTGAGGATGGATGAAATATATCCGAAACGTCGGCGAGTTGTGAAGTAGTTTTTATTTTATTTTTACCTATTCCTCAAGATGATACTACTGTAATACATGTGGTCAAGAACTATATAACATTAGTTCTGGGAAAATATAACATGGAGAGAGAAAGGATATAATTAAGATCTATAAGGGGGCGCTGGCTCCTATGATGACATATTGTGCAAGTGTGTGGCAAGGAAGATCTAAGCTACGGAAGAATGAGCGCAAGCTGTGTGTAGCGCAAAGACTTAACATATTGGAGTATGTGCTATACAAGTGTATCCACAATAGCTCTTAGGGTTGTTCTAGAAATCTTCTCTATTCATTTGGAAATAGATAAAATGGCATTAAGATACCACGTAAGGAATGGGAAGGAGATAGAAGTGGATGGAGTTAGAATTGGACAGACAACTGAACGGTGGAGGAATCTCATAACTGGGAAATTAGTAGAATGTTGGCAGATGCGAAGGGAGAATGCGACAGAAAGGAAGGGGTCTATGGAACTTTACTAGACGGATAAAGGTCGTGAATAAGAATAGACGATGGTTCGCAACAAATGGAAGCATACTAGAGATTTCGACAGTACATGGAGAAATGAATAAGTATCTTTATGAAAGAAAATTATGACCTGACCAATGTGTGTGTGGCAAAGGATAAGACAGTGTGGAACACATCATGTATGACTGCATAATAAACGGGGAAGAGCAAGGGAAGTGGTTCCAGGAGAATAAGAAGAAAGGCGTAAATGGAATCCAGAACTGGGAAAAATATTTTGAAATCAAAAGTAAGTACAATGACTTTGAAGAATTTGTGACAGAAAGTATGCGTTGTGGTGAAGACAGACTGGAGGCTGCGGACGTTAATTAAGAAAACAACACTCGTACCTTCATTTTTGTAATAGGTAAATATTTTTTTCAAGTCTCTGTATAAATTGACAGACTTATTAAACAAACATATGAGAAACAATAATGGCCAACCAACTATATAAATACGGGGATAATATTTGCAGTGTATTTGAGTTAAAGCTAGATTTCACATGTACGGTTTTATATTTATTTGTAGAGCCAATTCAATGGTGCTAACCACAGAAGGAATTTGAAAAGGATAGTCTACAGATACGTTTCTCCAAATTTCAATATTATCATTATTACAGAAATATGATAATTAAATGACAAATGCTTGTAAATGACTGATTTCTTTTGAAGCAAATGCTATAACAGCGTGTACTTTAAACTATAGATGTCTTGCAAAATATAAACAGATGTCATCGATGTGCTAAACAATGGTGATTCAGATATTACTTGGCTACCCTTTACGTTACGCAAACTAAAATACTTCCCAAATGACAGACGTTTTACAGTCCAGTACTCAATCGAAAGTTGGCAGTATTCTTGCGCGCGTCCGTGCCGTTCGATTTGGCGTGATTTGTGACATCGAAAAAACGAAACAAACTTTTGTTCCGGCGACAGACAGTCTACAATCGAGTTAAACGTGCGAAAAGGAATTCAAAACAAGTGAATACGCAACTTAGAAGACGGCGATTTCCGTAATAAGATACGCGAGTAAAAATAAAACGATGAAACACAAATTCTTATCCCGCATTATGCATGATATTTGTGTTTTATGAAGCAATAGCTGTTCCATGAACCAAAATAGAAAAGGTACTTATCAATATTTAAAAAATATAATCAATAAAGTTCTTACTGTCGACAAAAATTAAAGGAAATAATCGCTACGGAGGTTCGTGTATTTACGTGTGAAATGATATATTATCTTCTCGATTGCCAGGATGCGAAAACTTCTGCGTTCGAGCTTCCTGCTGTTATGTGATCGACGCACAGTGGAGTATTTGAGACCAAAACCTGGACAAAAAGGATAAAAATCAAATTTGTTTCACAGCATTAAATTTTATATCAACCGATAGCTGATTAACTGGGGCGTCTAACGATGTTAAGCTACTGAAAATTAGATAAACCTGGCGTCTGCTATCGCCGATTGAATGTAAGATTTGTATATTTACACATGTCCTAAAATTAAAGTTTTAGCGTTTGTAACGCTTTTGAAATGAATTTGTTCTACCCGTATGGTTCGCTGAACTGACTTCAAATTTTACACAGAAATAAATAAAGATATGTTATTTAGTTAATTCTATTTTTTATAATCATTTAAAATAAATTAACTGGTTTGTAAGGTATCATTACTTAAACAATATTTTTAAAGAAATGTTTTCGGAAGCTTATATATAACGTAGATTTTAAAATGTGTGTTGAGGTCTGTCGCGCAACTTTGAGAACACTGCGTTAATATATGAGGTATGCAAAATATATCCCAAAAGAAAAATTTTGCCCAAAATTTCCCAACTGATTTTTATAAATATTTAAAAATTTAATGTGCTTGATTACGCATGATTAATATTTGCAAACATGAAGTGTATTTGGAAATAGTGGAGTTAAACACCATATTGACACAAAATAGTGGAGTTGAACAACTCTAATGTATCATAATTTAATTCTTGTTTATACATCTAACTGATTTGAAACATTTGACCGGGCCTCCCGATTGGGTACGGAGGGAACGCAAATTGCAGGATCCCCCTTGCAGGACGCTTGGATTTGCATTAACGTGAACTGTACATGCTTGAGAGACAGAAAAAAAATTATTTTGTTTAGTGAGTTTAGAGAACTTAAGGATATTGAAAGAAAAGAGATCATTGAGTGGCTTGTGCTACTTACCCAACACTCACTCATTGTATAAGTCCAGAGATATCTGCGGATCCTTCCATTCAGCTTCCATTCAACGCCTTTCACTGTCTCCAGGGAGTTCCCTTCGAGACGAAGTGTCAACAATTTATTTACTTTGACTAGGATCGTCTGTTGAAAACATGAAGCACGATTCGTTAGTGTCAAATGATAAATTTCATAATGTCCTAAGAGCGAAGTTATGCCCAGAACAGGAATTCAGTGGTATTACTGAGAGGAAAACCACTGTAGAGTATATATATTCTGCAGTGCGCTTCCTACGGGTGTACTGTTTATAAGTGCTTTGAAATAAATTGAGAAATTTGGTTCTGAAGTGAAATTGTTTTTTTTCCTGAAGTGAACATATTAAATAATATTTGAATACTGAGCAACGACAGCTGGATATCTTTTCTTTTTTTTGGTCTTGTGCAACCATCGCCAGGGGTGAGTTCTGAAATTCATCACCACCATTATCATCATCGATTATTTTTTTCCTTATACACGATAATAGTTTTTGTGACATCGAACAATTTCTGCTATCTCTCAATACAATCCATAAGCAATCTACTGAACAACAATAAAGATGTCCTCAGTTTCAAAGAGATTAACTCCTAGATTAACACATTTTAATAGATAAATAATATAAATACAGCAATTATAATTTTTCTCTTCTCTACTTTATTTAAAGTATTCTATATCATTTTTTGTAAATAAAAATTACAATTATTTTTTCTAAATTCAAATTCATAAAAAATATTTTTGTAAATTATTGTATAAAATAAATAACGTATATGAAAATATGTCAATGTACTCTAATACAGAACTATAAACACAGTTTTTGCCAATATAAGATAGAAAGTAAGTATTAGTACTTTTGACTAAAACATGAAATATAATTTTGTCCACGTTTCGAGGGTAAATACTCCACAGTGCGGCATAGACATTATTGTTTGGTGTATTGATATATACCTCCTCAATAATATCTAGATATATTTTTTCTCGTAATTTCCTATGTATACTAAATGCATTACATACAAACCCACCAAATCTATCGTTATATGAGGCGAATTCAAAACTAATTTCCTGGGTACATCTGATTCCGCACATTCACCAGTAAATCGAATCAAGAATCTAATCGACTTCTTCATGTAAACATTATTACGTAAACAGTCAATTCTCAAAACAATTTGTCTAACATCTCGTCTTGGTTTCACGCAAATTGTGTAATTGTAAAAAGTGTCTATTATTTCACAATAGTATCAAAAAATCTTTACCCCATGTGTCGTTAATCGAGCATAATTTAAAACAAAATTCTAATATTTCCATATTCAAGACAACTTTAAATGGAGTTCTTCTTCTTATGGTGCTTTAACCCGTAGCCGAGCCCTGACCTCAATCTTCGCCTACCATCATTTTCTATTCTCCGCGCTCCTTCTCCATCCTCGTATTTGGCATAGTGTGGTGGCATCCTCTCTAACGGTATCTTCCCATCTCGCCCTTGGGGGCCGCTTAGATATTCTACCTTCAAATTTCCCTGTTAATATCTTCTTTGGTATTCTGTCATTCTCCATCCTTATTACATGGCCCGCCCATTCCAGTCGTTTCAACCTCACAAATTTAGATACAGCCACATCTCCATATAATTCATGCAGTTCTTGGTTGTATTGTGTTTTCCACATTCCATTCTCATTAACAACATTCTCATTAAATACACCTTAGTACCTTTCGTTCCACTATGTCTATCGAAGAGGCTGATGTACTCGTGAGAGTCCACGTTTCACATCCTTAAGTAAGGACCGGTCGGATAAGGGTATTATGGAATGTAATTTTAGTCTTCTTCGATATATCTCGACTTTTTAAAAGTGCCTGTATGGAGAAAAATGCTTTATTGGATGCTTGGATTCTATTATGTATTTCTTCCATTCCTTCGTTTTTCTCATTTACTGCAGCACCCAAGTAGCACAAACTGCTCATAGTTTCTATATTGCCACCATGCTCTTCCAACTGCTTCATATTTCTACTCTGACTTTTGTTTTGCAGCATAGCTTTCGTTTTTCTATTTATTTGGAGACCAACTTCTTTGCTGTGTTCCTCTAGATCTTTATACGCTTCTATTGTCAGGTTTTTCATTCTTCCTATTAAACATATGTCATCAGCATACCCTATAATTTGGACTAACCTTTGTAATAAAGTTCCTTTGGGGTCTATATTCACACGTCTTATCACATATTCTAGTACCATATTGAATAGCATTGGTGCTAGTCCATATCCTTGTTTCAGGCCTTGTGTCACCTCAAACTCTTGAGTCAATACATTATTAATTTTTACATGTGCCCATGTATTCTGCAATGTTGCGCCTATAACCTTATCAGATCCTTTGGTATTTCATAGCTCTGCAATATTGCCACTAATTGTTCCCGTCTCACAGAGGCGCCTATTTGAAGTCTACATATATGTGATAAACATCTGTATTGTATTCCCAGGTTTTCTCCAGTAGTTGCTTCATTGTAAAGAGCTGGTCTGTTGTTGATATGCCCGACTGATACTCTCCAATAATTTTCTCTGTATAAGGTTCCAGCCTTCACTTAAGGATAGATGTGTAGATTTTGTATGGATTACTGAGCACTGCAATACATCTATAATTTTAACAAATTAATTTGTCACCAGGCTTTTTATATACAGGGCATATCATACTTTTGTTCCACTATTTTGGAAACTTTTCAATGTGTCCATATGGAAACAATGAAGTTATGAATTTCCTTCTCCATTTTGACAGAACAGCTTGTCATACGTTCTGAGGGTATGGCATCATATTCTGGGGACATTCTGTTTTTAATAGCTAGTTGGACCTCCTCCAATGTGGGTACCGGTGTTTCCCCATCATCATCATTTGCTGTTATTCTTCCCATTGCTTTTTGGATCTGTATGTTATCATTTCCTTGATTAAGGAGATCTTCAAAGTACCCTTCCCATCTTTTCGAGGTGTTTTCCTTGCCACAGCACAAGTTCCCTTCTTGATCTTTTATAATTTATGATCGAGCCTGGAATTCTTCTCTAAAAATCCGAACTACCTTGCAGGCATCCGTAATTTTTACTTCCTTCAGATTACTGTATATCCTTTCCATTCTCTCCCTTAACCAATTTCGTTTCTTTCTTTTGCAGAGTTTATTAACTTCTCTATTCCTTTCCTGAAGTTCCAGCTTCTTTTTTCTGGTTGGTGTGCTCAGAAAATTATTGTATGACTTCTTCCTTTCTTGAACACCTGCTCCATATTCCTCATCAAACCATTAATTCTTGTCTTTCCGTTGATCGAACACCAGTGTCTGTTCTGTTGCTTTTGTCATACTGTTCTTAATCACTTCCCATTCTTCCTCTATTGTATCTTGTTGTTGCTGTTGCTGTGTCCTCACCTGAGACAGCTGCTGGTCCATCGCTTCTTCAAATTTCGAGCGTATTCCTTTCACATAAAGTTTTGCTATATGATATTTTCTACTTGTATTAATTTTCTCCTTTCGTATGTGTGGCATACTACATATGCATTTCAGCTTCATCTGACCCACAATCAGCTCCCCTTCGGCTTCTGATAACCATTACTCATTACTCTCTTCCAATGAAGGTGTGGCCTATTTGGCAACATGATCAACCTACAGGTTATCGCCAGGTTATTTTATGTGCTTTTTTGTGTGGGAAGTATGTTGAGCTAATAACCAAATTGTGAGTTGTAGGATAATCAATCATTCTTAGTCCATTATCGTTAGATCTCTCGTGTAAACTATGACTTCCAATCCTACATAGCTTTCTTTCCGTCCAAATTAATCAAGTTGTGTTACGCATTCCGAATGTTAGTTAACGTACTGAGTCCACATATTTCCTGTTGCGCATATTTTCAATCATTTACTCCCATTTACGGTTCTGCTTGATTTTTTGGGACAATTCCAGTCAGAGCATCCAAACTTTCATAATTCAAAAGAGAATTGTTCGGATATATGTTAATCTCATCCCCGAAACTGTTGAAAACCTTTACATAAGGAATAAAATATTTTAGCACTACCCTGCACTTATATTTATGAAACGGATGTGTTTATTAAGATCGAACTATTAAAGTGCCATCTTTGTTTCATACGAAACATTCACGTTCACAATTGGGTTCTTTTATATTCAAAATCAAAGTTTACATTTCTTCATTAAATAAATATGTGAATATATTTTTATGATAAATAATTCATGTCCTATTCAATCGGTATTGATTTATAGGGAGATATTTGACTTCACGCTGGGTCTTGTTCGCAGTTTTAGATTCGGGGTTTTAGACCCGCCATTGTCTTCCACGTCATGAGGATTCCTCGGCAACACTACACTCGCTACTCACGGCACTCGACGCTCCACGTACTCGAGTGCTACAGTAACCTAGGACTTCTTAAAGTTCTAAACATAAATATTTTCTTTTCTTTAGTGAACCCAAGGAGATAACACACAGGAGATGGCGCTCATGGATTGGGGTATGTACAAAAAGCGTCGTCATCACACACGGCAACATGAATCTTCAGCGCCATCTCATGCTGGTACTTCAATGGCAGTTCCCGCAATGGATCAGGTGATCAAACAATAACAAATTATAACAATAAACATAACAACAGAACAAGTGACAAGAAATAAACAGAAATATAAACTCAAAATATGTTTACAATGAGGCAGAAACACCAACATGTTATAATAATGTATTGTATAAACCAGACAGTTTTGCAGAGTCTGTGTGTAAATTCAAATACCTGTGTGTATTTTTTATAAATATCATTTTTGATATACAACGTTTGTAATAAATAGCTTCTTTGTCTAAAATCAATGTATTTTCCCAATCCATCAAGTTATTATTTTTAAAGTAATGTTAGGTAACTGCACTTTGTTCTACTGATGTTATATTTCTTTTGTGTTCCTGGATTCTAGTTTTTAACCCTCTTTTTGTTTGACCTACGTAGCTAGCATCACAACCCTTACGTTTCATTTTGTATACAATGTTGTTAGAATTCATGTGATATTTCTTATCTTTCCCTTTCGTTATGTTGAAATCAATTTCATATTCTCAGACTTAAGTAATATATGAAGTGAAGGATCTATGAACTTGTTATAAGGAAACACTGCATAAATCATATTATCTAGTGGAGGTTGCGTTAGTTGTTTCCTGTTTTGAAGGTAGTACAATCTCTTTTTAATATTGTAACAAATTCTATGGGATAGTAATTAGCGGAAAGTATGTTACGCACTATTAACTAGAATCCAGGACGGCGTGAATTCACGTCGAAACGTTGTAAGCTACTCACAAAAAATAAAAATATTATTCGTACATACATAAAAAAGTCGTAAGTTTTTATTTATTTATTTAATTAGATTACATAACGGACTTTAATAATAGTAAAATTAATAATAATTAATAAATTTGCCACACGTGTACTTGGTATCAACAGCATACAAATAAACAACTCGTGCTATTGTATATAAAAACACATGGTCGTTTCCTGTCGAGACAAAAAGAACTTGCAGTAGTTACAATAACAAACGTGTGATGGTGCTGGAGATTCATTTTGCCGCGTGAGCTGACGGCGTTTTCAGTGCACATACAAAAAGGTTACCCCACTCCATGAGTACCGTCTCTTGTGTATAGTTTTCGAACCATAGAGAGTTTCATCGTTCTTTATACCTTCTATCGTAAACCTACAGGCGCGATGCAGTTGGCTTTGCTTGACGAGATAACAGGTTGCAGAGAGCACGGGATGTGGAAATGAGGAAAGCAGAGTCGACAAATAATCTAAATAGCAGGTCGTACTACTTACGAACAATCAAGTGATTTTTTATTGTGGTTTTAAGGCTCGCCAACATAGAGGACATTAGAGCCCTTTAAGCCGTTAGAGTCACGTGAGGTCTCAGTTATTTAGCAAGATTATAATATAAAATATTTATATAATAAATATCAACAAAAAGAATATTAGACTTTTCAATTATTTGAATAACGTTACCCGGCCGAACGACTTTAATTAGATATAACAAAACTGTTTACAATGAATTTTTGCTCAAAAATTCAAAAGCATGACGCGTGTACAATCTTCTTAAGTATTGCATTAAAATTCTGCGCGGAATCGAAGATTAAAATTAATACGAATGTCTTTGCCAATTGGCTCACATGCTTTTACGGAATGAGCACAACACCACCTGTCATGTGTATTGCGACGTATTCTTCAACATCAAACTTCAAATTTTCCTCTCATCCTTCGATGTTTGGTCGATCCAGTAAAAATATTTCTTTTTTTTAATTTTTTTAAAAATATTCCTACATCTTATTCATAAAAGGTAACTTTATTTAATATTAATTTTTCTTCTGACATACACAACCAGTGGACAAAAATGAGATATCTTTGTAAAGAATAATCTCAGAACATGTATCTTACACATATATCACTAGGAGAACTACATGGCGTGTCCCGGAATTTGAAAAAAAAAATCATGACTGGAAATTCAAGTTTTTAAAACAAATTACAAATAAAACATAAGAGGAAAATTATTTCTTGCACAAATATACAAAACATTATATCAGTATTCAACGAAAAATTAGTATTGAAAATTAATATATTATACCTTGCAATGGATGTTAAAACACCTGTCGACCGGTCAGGATTTTTTAGTTCATTTTGCTCCGAGTTACTTGGGGTTCTCATATAATATTCTGAATTCATATGGGAGTTTCCATTTTAAATATATTAAATTTTCACTTTTGTTAATTTCAAAAATTATATACCACGTTGGAAAGCTACAAAAAACTCGCAGTTTTCAGTGTTGTACACTATAATATGTACGTAATTGTATCATCAATAAATTAATGTTGAAACCTTGCTACTCCCTGCTCAAAACCCTGGCTGCGCCCATGCTTCACTGTTCACAACAGGAGGAAAAAAATACTTCACGCGTTTCTTGTTTACAAACGCATCAGATAAGAATTCGTTTCGAATTTGTCACGACGGGGAATCCCCATCTCCCCCTACCCTTCCCCCTCCACTCCGGCCTTTCCCACTGTCCGAATCGAGAATTACACCCATTCATCTTCGCATCGAAACACTGTCATTGGCCTCTTAACAATGGACGAGTAGAGGGCAAGAAACAAACAACACAGTTCAAAGAGGTTAAAGTATTATATCTGACCAGTCACTAATCAATGATCCTACCAGTTATGTGCCTTCGAAATATTTTAATAAGTGGTATTCTAAATAAGTATATAAAGTATAAAGAATATATCTTTCTAGCAATTTAAAGAAAACAATCATAGTGAGATAAAAAATAATTTTAAATTATATTATATGTTTTACGACGTTTTTATAGACTAATAACTATATTTCACTCTCAAAGTTTCTGGCAGGACTTTCGCTTTTGTCAGGTGATACAGAAATTGCGCAGTATAATAATAATAATAATAATAAGCATCTGTTTTTGGAGGCGAAGTTAAGGTAAATGTCTTCTCTTTCATTTAACCTCTTTGTGAATACATTTACATGGTTAAATAAATATGTATGACATTATCTATGCGATAAAAATAGACTAAGAAATAAAAAAGGAGAAGATATAAGAAAGGAAAGAATAGCTCATTCATCCACCCATTCATCCATCACCATTCATACAGTGGTCCTTGCGTCAATGCAACACCGAGAGCAAAGAGGATCGCAATGTATTGGAGAACGAGTATTTTGTTGAAATATTCCCTATATATTATTATTAAGGTTGTTCCAGTATCCTAGTAACATTTCATGGAATAAATTGTATAACATGCAACAACCGAAAAAAAATATGAATGCTAAGAAAACAAGAAACCATACACAAAATTATTATAACATTGATGAATAATATCGTTGTGTCCCCACGTGAGTTCAAATTCCCCAAATTTGATTTATGTGTATAATTTCGAACATGTAATAATAATTACTTTCCGTCTAATATCCTGATATTGTCCCAATTCATCAAATTGCATTCCTTTGTAGTATTTGTAAATGAGAAATGTAGCGTGCTATTGAAGCTTATCTACACTTNGTGGAAGGCAATTGTTAGTAGGTGGGCCGGTTAGCTGGATTTACCAACAACTTCGACCACGTAGGGGGGTTAGTAGAAGTGGTTAGTAAGAGTTAGAGTTATTGCTAATAGCAGGACAGAGGAAGGAGGGTTCGTTTTTTCAGTAGTTACAGCTGTATAAACTGGGGCATCATCAAATGGTCCTTATGTAAGCAGTGAGTTGTTATAACATTGGGGTTTACTGCATTGCAGTTTCGTTGATGTTCTCCATTTCTTGTTTTCTGTCCCCTTTTTGTCTGTCCTATTTAAGGCTAAATGTACCGAATTTAGTTATGAAAACGGCCACCACGTTGCGCTTCAAAATAATCAAAATTTTCTCTTCAAATATCTGGTGAACGAATGATCCGTTTTTCATTATGTAACCGCAATTATACGCAATTTTAACACAGAATTTGAAACAATTATATCCGCAACTTCTATTCGATTCAACAAGGAAAATAGAATTTATAAAACCACCAGAAATCATTTTTCTAAAAACGTGGGCTTATAGCGCTCTAAAGGTGAGTATGCATGTGCTACCAGTGATAGACCCAAAACTGTTTCTAAAGAATTGTGATCGGCAAACGAAAATTTGAGGAAATTTGGTGGTACGTTCTTAGGGACACTACATTCCGCTATCGTTTTTCACTGCTCCCAGCGACCTCGCCGATTCCCTCCACCCC
>NNCF01127993.1:596679-608656 GCA_002313205.1 Laupala kohalensis
AAATTAAATCATGTTTTTTTCATCATTATATCATGTAATCGTGAAAAATTTCGAAAGCGAGATTTCGACGAAAATATACGTTTTGCTTATCCCTGATTCAGAAGAAGTTGTTTTTGGCACATCGACCGTCCGTCTGTCCATCTGTGCCCAGCGATTCTGAGTAAATGAATAAATATACTTCATTCATATTTCGTATTTACGGTAGAATTTACTTGTTGTCGGTGCACGTGCTCTAATTTTTTTTTTCTATTTACTTTAAAACAAAGGGTACTTCACATGGAGGTCAAAGCACTCTTTCGAATATTTCTCAAAAACGGCTCCAACGGTTTCGCTCAAATTTTATGTGCGTAAGGTACAATTAGTATGCATTACACCAGCATTAGTAATGAATTATTCGCTTGAAAAGACGCAGTAAAATAATTTGTGTATGCTACACTTACACGTTAGTTTACTGCTTCAAGAAGCTTGAATAATATTTAGCAGTGTAAATAAACCAAACAGACGTAGATTACAATATTCGTAAACTGAAATGAAAGATATGATAATGATAAAATACATAGGAGGACAACAAACGCACTGCAGGTTCTAAAATACATCAGTTTCTGTTTACAACGAAATTATATTTACACAAACTTTAACGATATTTTTTGTGTCACTCTATGCTGCAGATGGAGAAATGTATATGAGCATGTGCAATGGTTTTGCAAACACTAGTTCATATTGTTGAGCCTTAAAGCAATTGGAATGAGAATAAAAACAATTATACATCTCAGTGATTTGACTGACTTGGAGTACTGGTCCCGCCTTAACACCTTTCGACCGCAACCTTGCCCACGCGCACGCGTCCCGATGCACCCGCAGTCGCCCGCGCGTGTCGTAGGCGTGACGTGTTCGCCGACGTCACGAGGGCGCGTCGATGGAGGCGGCGAGGAGTATAGACGCGCGCGTAGGGGAGGCGTCCGCTCAGTCGAAGCATAGGCGCAGGCGACACGCACGAGAGGAGCAGCAGTAGCAGGCGTCGTGTGCTGACATCGTAGCAGACACACAGCACCAAGGTACGGACGGACAGACAAAGCGATGTGGCTGTGGCGATATATAGATTTCTTGCGAAGGCGACCGGAGACTCATCGATTACGGCAGTGGGTCGGTTCTTAAAAAATCAAGCTTTGAAATTTCGACGAGAACCCTCCCATTTTGTTTATGTTTCAAAATAACATCATAAAACTTCAGAATTTTAATAATATGTATTAAGGGGTTGCTACCGAGATTTAAAATTTTGATATATTGAAGCTTGTTAGCGATCCTTAAAATATATTTTTTAACCTCAATTTTTTTATGAAAATCTTATTTTAAGATATAAAACAAAATGGGAGACGTCCCGCTCAAATTGTAAAAATTGATTGCTTTAGAACCACTATAATGACACCCGTTCATATAAAAAACGTAAAATGTTAGATTGGATCGACGGATGAAACATCAGCGGGAATTTAATTAAATAAATCGCGAAACATTCGGACTGATTTCGTTTTGTAGAGCGTTAGATCATGAACATAACTCTCATTCTTGTTTAAATTTCTTGACTAACATCAAAGTGTAGTTTAACAACTTCGGGATAATTTTTAAGTTTTTAAAAATAGTTGTGGTTATAATTATACAAAATTTAAATGTCATTTTTTTTCTACGCGTGAATGTACCCTATACGTTGAATAAATGTGTTAAACTTCATATCTATGAAAATATATCGGATTCAGAATTTAAATAGTTAGAAGTGGTAATCGTTTCCTAACATTAATCAGTTTTTGCGAAAAATAATTTTATTCGCGAAATATCCGCAAACACTTTCGTTATGGTTCTATCTAATAATGTTATTCTAAATATTTTTTTCGTTTTTTGATTATGGCACAAAGTTTTCAAACATTTTCCTTTTATTTTTTGCCTTGGGATCGAAAAATCCGCTATAGTGTGGCCTACGAATATCTATCGAACTGTAGCCCCAGTGACTCAAGTATGACGCTTTACTGTAACCTCATATTTCCAAAATTTTGGCGTTAAATTCTCAGGACGCGTCATTCAGAAAAACTCCGCCCGTTTTGAATGCTTCTAATGTAGATCTTAATATCTTTTTTAATATTTTAACCAAGAAAGCTGTAGGCAGAAAGAACAACAAAGGAAGTTGTAGCTAATCATATGCTGCTAAATGGCCATCATAAGGAGGTACCTCACTGTTATCAACGCTGTCAAGCGGCATTTTGTGTAACTTATTTAACACATCAATTGTTACGTCTGTATGTTAACTTTTAAGAAATGTCACAAATGTTTTTTTAAATAATTATACCTAAAGAAAAGTGTAGTGTACGTAATTACTCCTTTATTAATTTACGACTCGTGAATACTAGTCTTTTTTGATCCGACAGGTCGCATAATGTTTAGGAGAACGTGAGAAAACACATATGTTCATCTGAAGTGTTGGACGCTCTCATAGATTGCCAACAAAGTCGATACGTTGTTCGGTGTCACAGAATTTCGTATTTACCCCCACTTGGGATTTTTACTTCCAATGTATAGTCTTCTTAAGATAAACCCTCATATCTCTAACAAGATTCCTTTTGGTTCTTACACACTTTATCAACATCTTCAAATAATATAAATAGCATGTCTGTTCTAATCTCCTTATCAATTTCGAAAATTTCATGCATTTCTTTACCGGCGATTTCAGCAGACGTAGGTGATGCAATATGTTTCTTGTCACGTGGATGACGATTAAATTTGATAATTGAATTTCATGTCGCACTACTTTGCATATTTATAGGAGAATATCAAATATGGAATGAAAACTCGTTTGACGAAAAAATATCTATTATGTCTCAATCTCAAAAGTTAATTAAACGAACGAGTTCATGTTCCTAAGAATAACCCCTGTGGTACGCCATTGAACATTATTAAAATTGATCTTTTAGAAAAGGTTTTCTTTAAGTTTACATTCACTTCACTTAATATTAAATTGTAAGTTATTTCTTCACTTAGCTACATAATACATCATTTTTGAACCTCGATCGAAGTCCAAACATTGTCTTAGTTCGAACTCTTGCATTATTTTCTGCAAGATATATCTGATTTCCAAAATCAATTCATGTTATTTCTTACTCCTAGGGTTTTCCTCTTTATAACTTTCTGTTCGAGTTTTACTAGCAAGAGTTTTGACGGAGTTTGTAATTATTTTTTCATTAGTGATTACCGGCTATTTGTATTGTATCTGTGCTTACGTGAATCAAGAAACATTGTCGTCGTAATTTTTATATATTGGATTCTTTGAACTTCGATATCAAACAAATTTCCCTGCATTGTATGATCAATTCAATGACATAACAATGAGTAATTAAATAGTTGACTCACAAAATTGAACCGTGTGCTCATGATCATTTCAATGTGTCTAAAATTAAAACAATTAGTTCAATATGTTTCCGTCAGACAACGCGCGGGAAAATTCCACAAATAGTCCGCTGAGTTGCTCACAGAGGGAGATGCAAACGTTAGACCCCCAGCCGAGCTAAATAAGAAGTTTCTAGGCGATTCGGTGAGAATTGCGACCGTCTGAATAAGACACGGAACGTGATTGGCCGCTGGTTGACCACTCACTAGGTAGATCTCATGGGCTACCCTCGACGCTACTGAGTTCGCAGGATTCGCTGTTACGCGTACATGGAAAGCAGTCACTTGTTCCTGAGGCCAGTTTTATTCTGGATGGCCTTGGAATTCTTGAACGACGTTTCGCAACTGTTACCCTTACAAAACCCTCGTTGCCTTTTGTTTACCACCCAAATGGATTCATTGAATTACAATGAATACTTTTATTGTTGTCAGATAACTAAATAAGATAATCTAATAATCAGATAACTAATCAGATAAGCTCATATTAATTTAGTTTTATGTGTACTCAACTTTGGCACGGTTGTGTACATAAATTCTGTAGCCCCATCCTGGCCTGGATTTTTCTCCGTTTTTCCTTCTGGTAGAGGCGGATTTATTATACAGGTTCTCTAGGCTTTGTCTAGGGGCGTGTTTATTGTAACAATAAATCGTGAATTTAGTGTTTTTTCAACTCTTATGATTTTTAAACACTATACTCAGAATAATCTATAGTTCGATAATAACTTGTACATGTAATTTTTTGCGTTAAATTACAAACATATTGACATTCTATTAGGATTATAACTCGCAGCTAACTTTTTATCTTACCTAGGAACTTTTGCTGAAATTTTTGAATCCGCCTCTGTCTTAGGGCCCTTGATCGGAATTGATGGGATGGTCCCTTGCTTGCTTCCGGAAAGTAAATTAGTTTATTGTCCTCCACGTGGTCATACGCAGTTTGTACTGTTTTTTGACAATAAATTAATTTAATTTAATTTAAATTAAAACTTTTAATTTAATTTTTTATAAAACTAAAGAAGGCTATCGAGTTAAAATTTAACTTGAATATATTTATATGAATGAAATATGAATAGGTTAAATTTCATATGGAAGGTTTTTTTACCGTAATTTCTCCTCGTAAGATTCTAATTTTTAATTTAGACAAGAGCTCCATAATATCAGATATAGATATAATTTAGTTACATTTATTATCGATATAATAAATGTTGATTGTAATTTATACCACGATGCGCACATTTAAAGTTATTTGAAAATTCACCCAACAAATTTATGAAAAATTTTGATTTCTTATCGCTTATACCTTCTATAAATTCGAATTCATTTCATTATTTTCCTAATTCCACTATTTATTCATTTCAAATCGTAGTTCAATGGACTATTAGAAATTCTCCAATAATCACAATCTTTTTTCTCGGGTTACATCCATTATATCGATAAAATATAGTCTCCTCCACTGTTAGTGCTAGAGTGAGACAGACTTACAAAACGTGAACCCCTTACGCAATAACTCTTGCTGGTCAGATACACAATAGGCGAAGCTATTTTTACATTGGAAGCTAGTCTAGAATAGAACTACGGCGAAAAAAAGCTCTGTACTATATTTCGAGTCTGTACAAAAGTGTTTGATCCTGTTGTGGTATTGATGATCATAACGTGTCAATGAACTCCCAGTTCATTACGGAATATCCACAAATACTCGCCTAGCAGTTCAATTGGAGCGGGTCGGGAATAGTAAGGGAACCACTCCAGTCGTTCAGGAAAGGCGTTCGTCAGAAATAATTATTGAATTTTACTCTTTCTCATTCATCAAATCTAGAAGTATTATGAATATTCTTTGAAGTATCGAAATATTAAAAGAAGGAGATGCAAGTAGAGATGAAATTAGAGAGAATATGAAATTAAATGTGATTAATTGATAAATAAGTATCTTATCGAAAAAATTCAATTTCCCTGATATGTGTCTCGCAATGTAAAATGTAATACAGAAAAAATAATGAGATGACATTTTGCAGAATAATTGAAGAATCACACAAAAAGAACAGAACTCAATTTGTCATCTAGTTAGGAAACAGAAATGATATTATTGAGGAGAACATGGTGTCTCTTTCTAAACCATTTATTACCGTAAGTGTTCTGTGATAGTTTAGAAAGAGACAACAAGTTTTCCTCAAAAATATACGAAAACTCTTTCAATACCTCACAGTCACCTAATATAACATAATATAAATGAATTCACAAACTTCAAATAAGTCATACGATAATTTCTAAAACAAAATCACCTTTAATTTTTTTTATTTTCATGAGACTGACTATCGAAACTCACGATAAACAATGTTTGAACAACAGACAATATGCCACAGACGATAGAAAAATACAAAACACCGGTTCAAAACACAAACGATTAACAGAATATTTTGGTTTCAATAATTAAACCGTATTTTGTTGAATTATTGAAACGTTTGATTTTAAAGTTTCTCTGAAAACATTCAGTCTTNCGTTTGATTTTAAAGTTTCTCTGAAAACATTCAGTCTAGTTTTCTCTTTGTTCGGTTAAATACAATTTCTAAAATTGGAAATTTTTTAATACAACTTTATTTAAGTTTTTGTTTTAAAATTGTAAATCAGAAGCGATGTTACAATATTAATGTGTATTATTTGCTGTTTTGTGTTTCTAGAAAACGATATATATATATATATATATATATATATATATATATATATATATATATATATATATATATATATATATATNGAAAATGAATAATAAGTGTATTTTAATCATAACCAACATGTAGTAAATAAATTTTTATATGCATAGAAGGTTTGAAGGATTATTAACAAAAACATATTGTTAAACATGTTTTTTCAGAAAGTTCCGCAATGCTAAGAGATAAATTAAGAAATGTTCAACAGAAAAGAAAACCAGATACATTAGTCTTCCATATAGAAGCTGCTCTTTGAGAATGAGCAGATGTCTACAGTAAGCAAAGCATCAATCAAACCTGTCGCTTCAAGATGCTTTCTAAATTAAGATTTTTACGAACTTGTAATTAAAACTCGGTCCTATCTCAAGATATTTTTTTTAAAAACTCAAGTATGTGTCAGTAATTTGAAATTGTTTCATTACTCTTTATTCCAAAGAAAAGAATATTTTTTATTCCACTTTACCTGAATATATTTCTCAAAAATAATACATTAGACATTTTTGATAATTGTATTGTAGATTAATTAAAAATTTAATATAATGACTTGTTGATTATCAAGAGCTTTCCTTGAACCTTATGCCACAGAATAGTTATGAAAGAGTAAATATTGTTTTTTCAGATAGAAGATGTAACGATATTAAATGATTAACCCAATTATTTTCGATCCATCTCTTATTTAAATAACATCAAATTTTTCAAATCTCTCTTAGAGAAATATTTTACAATTTTTAAACAAAATTGTGATTTTACCATACGGTGACGNGAGTAATTTTAGTTCAAAATCAAATGCATACAATCACAAAAACAATAGCGATGGTGGTTTTAGTGATAATACGGTAGAGTTCCAGACCAAAGCTGAAATATATCCATCTATTTTTCCATGACATTTCCTTAACAGTGGATCTCATGAGATCATATTGTACACCAATATACACATCTTCACATGCATTAAAAATTGAATACCTCTGTAATTTTTTTTGGCTCTCCAATAATTTCCAACGAAGCTGAATGTGTTCAAAATTATTTCAAAAAATATGTTCATTCCGGCATAGTTAAAAAAATGAATAGCAAGAGAATTATACATATATGAACGTTATAAATACATATATGTATATACAATATATATCCATCTCTACTAATAAAAGTGAATTATTTGTCTGTGCGCAAGGACTTGAGTAGTAGAGTGAAAAGGGTAGCGGGGGTACGTTTCTTAAAACATTGACTCACTACCGGAATATAAATGATATTTCTTAAAGTCTTTTGGCACCTCGGAAGTGAACTCACCCTCTCGAAGCACTCGCAGGGTCGGTCAATCACCGACCACCACTCACCTACTAGGCCACAAAACTGGAACATTTTTATTTCAAGTTTAAATTTAAAATTTTTAAGTTGTTTGGAATCTACATTAAGTTGTAACGAAGTCCAAACGCGACCCATATGCTTCATATCCAAAGGTTCGAAAATCAGTCAAAACTGATGTGGTAATTTATGAAATGTTTCTTAAATGTGTATTCTTATTTATTTTCGTCGTATTCGGGTCGCGTTTGGGTTAATGTTTTTTTTTTATATATATTGACAAAAGTATTGACTTAACATAGAGAAAAAACTCGTCAGAACATTAAAAATGTAAACAGGAATGCAATGACGTTAAGATTTTATACCTTTTACAAGCGGCATTTACAAGAATAATTCATCAAAAACTACGGGAACTACTGATTTAACGGAAATGGTAGTCGCTTTGGGTGACTGGAGTCAATGAGACCCTTGACAAAGAAAGAGTCAAACGACAATCTAAATTTATTATCTAGTACCAATATATAAATGCGTAATGCAAGAGCGTGTCTCTCTGTTTGTTACTTAATCACCGAAGCGATCGTAATGAAATTTGGCGAGGATATAGTTACGATGTTCAGAATGAACAAAGGCTAATTTTTATTTTTAAAATGCGTGAAAATAAAGATAGAAAATGATTTAGTCCATAAATGTTGATGAAATCGGGAAAAGAAGAAAGGTACAATCGCTTAAACCGCCTAAACGGTTAGAGATAAGTGATAACTATGAATGGCGATATTGTTAGCCTCAAAGAGTTCTACAAAAAAAATTCAGCGACAGCATGTCTATCTACCAAGGTTCACCCACATTATTGAAGAAAAAAAACGTTATTAAAAATAGGAGTGTTAAAATATATGTACATTTAAGAGAATAATTTAGGAAGGAAAAAAACCATCAACAAATTTAATGAATTATTTGCTTTGCGCATTTAACAAAGATTAAAAAATTGCCTTGAAATCGTAAAATTTCGACGAATAGTTCGGAATTTTAATGAAGTGGTGCAGCCGAGTTATGCATCGGAAGCGAAAATTCGATCGGCGCGGCTCCCGCGAGATGGTATAGTGTATGCTCTAAACTTTTGTATTGAATTAGTATTATTATGAATTTGAAAAATTAGAATCCTGAACATGTATTCAAAAACCAACAAGTAAAAGTATTTTGATCTTATTATAACATAGATTGATTTTATGTTTTCCTGAGTAATAGAAGATTAGTCAAAGAAAAGTCCCGAGCAACGACGGGTATTCAGCTAGAGTATGCCAGGTATATACACACATGAGATACAAACCTCTAAGATCGAAACAAGTATCATTAGTTTTCTTTGAGTTTTTAGCCAGTATTCTTCACAATATACTCAAATTTTCTATCTATAGTTTCGAATCCAGAAAAATAGATGTAATTTACCAGAAAACAAATAATTGTATGAATATTCTTTTAATCGAATATATTTCAAAATTAAATTATGACTATTTAAGATGTATAGTGTATGTCTGTAACCTATTGATAAGTAGCACAGTTAATTTTTATCCTATCCCCTTAACCGAAAGAATAATATTTTGTTGGGACTGTAGTTCCGCGGTCGCCAATTTTGGGTCTGGAAGGTTAACTTTAAATTAAGGAAATAACTAAGTATTTTCTGTAAAGATGAATGAGCACGTCAAGTAATGAATACAGAAGTTTCATTAAAAAACTGCATCTACTTCATAAAACAAAGGTAGAGATTAAAATTGACTATTTCTCTGATTGTCTTCTTACTGGAGTATGGAAATTGGATATGCCGATTTTTAAATTATATACTATCACTTTCACTTAACTTCACTTTATTAACATTTATTGTAATGTTTCGATACTGTTTAACATCATCAGGGTTGAATTATCAGTACATTCGAGATTTCTATTTTAGATTACATAAAGTTTTTATAATAAGCTTGAAGTTCTTATCTCAAAATCATATCGGTGACGAATTCAATCACCTTGTCAACCAACCTCTGCCACTGTAGCTTTACAAATCCACTATACTTTAGACTATGTGTAGTTACGTGTACTTCGTCTACGATATGGATCGTGTTTGACATCTGCTTTGACATCAATCCCACAAAGAAAAAAAAAAGTTTTATTTTTAATTTTTAAAATATTTTTCCCGATTCTGGAATATTATGCGAAGAAATATAACCATATAATATTTTGCCGTAGCGCACTGGTTCCTTCGCAAATTGCAAAGGAAATTATTTTCTCTGGAGTACCCAATTCTTCTCCGCCGGATTGGGACCTCGATGCGTCTCCTGACCTCGATTATACCTATCGCGTACATTGACGTCATAGAATTTTTTAGCTCCTGTTTTAGTAACCGGACGAAGCAAAACACACAAATAAAGTATCGTTCTTTTCAGCATTAAAAAACGTGTCGGTAATTTCCTATTATATCATATTTCACCTTCTCCTTTCCGATATAACTGCATTTAAAAATTACATCACGAAATGATGCTATGTGACTCATTTATTTGCTAAGGATGTTGGTTGACTACTTCAGTCTATAGAAATCTCTTAGATTACGGTGAACCTCACCGCCAGGTAACAGATTAATCATGTTACGTCGAATGAAAATGGGAGACGGAACCGGGATTCGAACCCGGTCCCGTCTCCCATTTTCATTCGACGTAACATGATTACTTCAGTCCAGACAATTGAGAGCTCTGACGCAAATGAGCATACAATACTCGTAGGGTACGAATATTACGTGACGCTCCGTTGAGCATTGTTATGTCCTATTTATAATTGTACTGATGTCCAGTTTACATTTTTAATGCAAAATATTAAACTGAGTGAAAGTTGACTACAACTAGCCGATGAGAGAAAGTAGATAAAAGTAATTGTTCGTTTTATGATGCAGAATCTTAGTGGCATTAATATCCCGAGCGATTAAAGCACACGGGGTTAGTTAGTTCGCTATTATTGCTCGTGTATCTCCAAGACAACAGCTAGCTCAGGTCATAAAGAACAAGATCTGTTGTCGAGATAAATCAAGGAGAGACGGAAATGTGTTTATGAAAACTGCGACCGACCGCTCACTGGTAGGACACGCTAGTGAGCACATATGTTACACAAGCATCCGTTGTTTTCTTGGGACTCCGTCCAAAACAGCGCGGTCACTTCGCATATCACCTTCATCAGTTCTGCAAACTCTCCTCCTCCGCCGCCGCCAAAGTATTCGGCACAGTCGCGTAAGAGGTTTGTGCAACAGGACAAGTGCAAATATTTTGAGAATATACCTCACATTCCGATGGTAGTTTATCCTACACAATGAGCTAACAATAATATGAACATATTTCTGGATAAAAAGATCTAGAGTGTGTCCCACTCAACGTTCCAAACTGAAAGATCTAAGCACTAAGCAACCTACACACGAATAAAAATAAAGAAGAACAAAGAAAGGACAAAAAATCATAATATATTATCATTATTAACGTGAGTACATATATTTAAAAGACCAATTGGTTTAAATATAATTTTTCTCACCACCGTATAGAGAACACTCGTGATTATTACACGTGTTCATTCAAGTACCGAATGTACGAATTATCTTCGACTTTAAACTTTTTGCAATGGTCTTATAGGCTGATATAAAATAGGCGCTTCCAAGATGCTTTCGCTGTATCTCAAAAACAGTGCAATACACAGAAGTATGGTTTAGCAACTCACTGAATTAACTGAACAATTAAAATGCCTTTATTAATATTTTCAAAATTCTGATTTTTAAGAATTAGGAGGTGGAGCGTGATGTGTAGAACTGTCCAGAAATAGGTTTCTATTCCCAATGCATTCAAAGTCAAATCTCAAGTTTGGTTTCACTAATTTCTTCGTGAGTTATCGGGGGAACAAAATTCTTAATACACACACATACATTGGACATCATCGCCAAAATTTGAAAATTCGCTCTCCTGGAACCAATTCGTAAAGATCCGAAGAATCTCGAAATACATATTTTCAGAAATTACAATACTTTACTTATACATTTTGTATAACTGGATAGTAAAGAATAATTACGCAAGGGTGAACTGCCACTGATTCGTAACAGAAAGGTCCACATCCATCAATGAAAACAACATGAAAGCTCGTCAAATCAAAGAAACCGCATTCATCGGTCTGGAAAAAAATTGTCAACCTTCCATCGACATTCTTCCAATTTGTCGACGACAATAGTACTGAGTACCCTTACCATAGCAGCCCAACATAGAAATATTATCTCCACCGAAAAAATAAAAAATGAAGAAAAAAAGTGTCTGTAGTGGCTATGTGGTAGTGAGTCATGTGGTAAGTCGATGTTCACTGCACTGCTGGTTCACTCAAACAACAGTGTGTAACCAGTAAAATCCCAAATAAATGATCATATGGCAGTAATATTGAGAAATTCAATAAAGCTCTATGATAGAGTACGAATTATACTGTGTTTAATTTTTTACCAGACATTTAGTGACCTGAGAATGAATCGTATCTGCACCTCTGGGCATACC
>NNCF01127996.1:0-27543 GCA_002313205.1 Laupala kohalensis
ACACTAATAATTTTCTTTTCTTAGATTCCAAGCAAAATGTATCATGCTCCACAAAATATTCACATTTGGTATTAGTTAATACTTTATGACTTCCTACAATTTTTTTTTATTATTGTAAATTTATAAAATACTTTTTATGTTATCATATGAAGCTGAATAGATTCTAGTACATATTTGTAGACTATTTGACTTTTCTGAAGAATTATATATGTATTTTTTATTAAAACGAACTTTAATTTTACCTGGATGTTGCATCTGTATTGTGAAGGCTCACTACAATGGTATTTTTGTAATTCATATTTAAAAAATGTTATTTTGAATTAAAGATCTCCCAGGATATAAAGTGGAAAACATTGGTAGTGCATTCAACTGGAAATTCAGGAATGACTCTAGCTATTCCTTACACAACCAAATAGAAGCAGAGGAGAATTTATTATTATAATTTTTGAATTTTCAAGAATAAGGCAATGATAATGATTTAGTGATCAATTTTAGTTGTTTTTAACCCTATGGTCGTAAGAATACACAAGAATGCATGGTCGTAAGAATATACAAGAATGCATGGTCGTAAGAATATACAAGAATGCATATTGAGGGCTTGCGATGTCCAATGCCTAATTTTAATGAGTACTCTTTAACTTATTGAAATTTTGCAACATTTTCGGGGTTATTAATGTACTAACATACCCGTAAAATATATATAATGATTAGAAAGAACCTTTCTCTGCTAAATAATCAACAAATGATCCAAGGAAGCTACACCATATTTACTTTTTCCTAAAGTTGCAGAACATCTGCAATAATTTTAAACTCAAATTGTATTATTTATCTTACACAGTACTCTGCTGCAATCAATTGTCATGTTTATATATTTTGCAAATTAAAGAAAAAATCTGTGGTCAGTCATTATTCAAGATACGATTCAATCAAACACTAGATTTACGTTCACTACAGTTGGAACACATCAGAGAAGCAACAATTATAGAAACAAAATTCACAAATTTACTGTTTCCTTCAGTTGAACACATTGATATTTGCTTGTCGAAATAGTTTGTATGTCTTACAAACAAGTAATACTCACCATAGTACAGTCTTCCTTACTAATTGAATTTTTACATTTCACACACTTGAGAGTGCCTTTCCTGTGTTTGTTGTAAAGACAATATTTACACCTCTTTCTCTTGCCTGAGGGAGTAGCCTCTTCGCAGGGCGATGAAATTTAACAACACCGCATGTTTCCATTGCTTTAGTTGTTCGCTCGTATTGGAAGATTAGGGATTTGACTACTGACGTTTATTTGAGATTTCTCCAAATCTTCTGCCAAATCCCGTTTTGAGGCAAAACGTCTCTTTAGGCAAAATGTTTCATCATATTGAAATGTCAGGCTCGTATTGCTCGATTGTCACTACAATTGTGACTTGATTCTGCGGCATGTCTTCTACTAATTGGATGCTGGGAAAAATGTATCCATTGTAACGTTTCTAGATGATCCTCTGATACTTTTAGCGAAATCTTTCCCCACATTAAGTCCAAGTTGTTTCTGAATAGGCTCATGTAATTTTCTCCGTGAATACACAGATCCATCAATAGCATACGGTGATTTAGCATTGCAATACAAAATATTTTCATTCCATATTGGCGGGTTTGCTGTGCATATATTGTATAAAATCTCTACAGGGTTTCGGGGCCCTGCATATTTACGTGTAATTGGCAGATAATTTGATTTTTTATACTAACCAATGGATCAATTTTACTTAAAATTTGTGAGAGGTTTTCCAAAAGATAAAGGAAAGAGTACATGAAAGAAGGGTTGAGCCAGATTAAAACTGTATGAGAATAAAAACTGTATTGAATAAAATTCAACAGGGCCTCCAAGGTCCTGCATATGCATCGTAGGGTTAATGAATTTATGGAGTATCACCCTATTCTTACTGCAAGCCGCTAATTTCATTTGTATGCGGAAACTAATGTAAACGGATTTCTCTATAATAATAATTATTATTATAGACTGCTTTTCGAGTTAATACCGGGACGTATCCGAGAATGTCAATAAAGTCGTATTCCTGAAATCAGAGGGAATGTCTCTACAAAATTATGAAGCAAATGTCATGTTAAAAGAAGGGCGAATTTTGCAGCTTTTGAACATATTTTTTAGGAAAGATATTAAGATACGGAGAGTATATAACGAATGTGTTAATCACGACACCGTACCAATTACAGTCCATTTGAAAGCTTTTGTCTATTTTTAATCCAACGGAAAACGTTAAGGGAATCACATTCGTAAACAGGTGAAAATGTGTTAGCGTTTTTTATGTAAGTCAGTACATTTATGACAACAATAATTTGAGTGATCCTTTGCAGTGTATTTTTAAATTTGCTCAATCTGTATTTATCTTATTGTTAAGATTGGAGTGGTGGAAGATCAAAACGGAGAAATATTATCTTTTATATTTTTTTCATCAATAAACCCACAAAAACTGAATGTAGTTCGTCTTATTTTGCAGTTCTTTTGGAGTAAGTTTAATCCATTTTTTCTTTGAATATTATATCCAACAAATTTGTGATATTATTTTATTTAGGAATATATACTGATGTGTTGAATTAAAGGTGTCCAATTATTTTAGTTGAATTATTATTTTTGTTGAAGCTTATATGCACTCGTCTCTATTGAATATCTTCTATGTTATGACCTCTACTATAATATATTGGATATATATTTCTGAGGAAATATCAAATAAACACCCCTTGCCGCCCCGAAATAATGTTGTTTTGTTTCATTGACCTATTTTCAAGAATTTTGTCCAGCATTCATCTTAATATACTTTCTGCATGTTTTTGTTATTTTACTTTATCAGTCCTACTTGAATGAGTCAAATAACTGTTTTTATTCAAGTACATATCAAGTTGATATTATAACACTAAAGCAGAAAAAGGAAATGATTGAAATATAAGTGCTAAATATACACACGTGTAGGGTCTTAGTGGTGTAAATCAAAATCGTAATTTTTTTTCTGGAGAGACAGAATGTATATTAGGATATTTAAAGGGAACACAGGTAGCAACAACGTAATACGTGCTTTACAACGGTATTCAAATAACGTACACAAAAAAATTAAAATGTTGTGAAATAATTTCAAAATCATAGATCTTGCTTAAGTTATATCAGGCACAAATTTCGTAGCAGTGTCCATATATTTGCTTATGCCAAAATAATACGAAATTTATAAACCTTGATATCGGGAATAGCTAATGGCAAAATTTACGTGCTATAGACAAAAGGATAATTACAACAAAATTATGAAGCAAATGTTAGGTTAAAATCAAGGCACATCGTGCAATTTTACAACAAATATTTTTGGAAGCGCATTGAAAATTTGATAATTCATGCAAACATCATATATAACGATAGTAGTAAACACGTCACTCTATTGATGACTGTCCGTTTGAAAAATATTGTCTATTGTTGATCCACGGAAAATTGTTAAGAGGGTTACCTCCGTTAACGGGGTCATTCTATTTACTGTAAGCTAACCAGTAGATTCCATCCGGACATTAACCAAGTTCAGTAGGCTTCAGTCATCCTAAAAACACCGAGCTGCGGTTAAAGAAAATATTTTTAACAACTCATCTATTCATACCAAAGAAACAATTCTCCCTTGCCGAATTATATTCCGAATAATGACGAAAATATATTTCGTATGATTTGATGAGATACGTCTAACCTAAAAACCTTCACAAATTGTACATTAAACTAATACAAAAAATATACAGATAATATGTATATGTTCAGAGATGCAGAAACACACTAAAACAAAAATATACAATAAACAAATCCATAAGAAAAGTAGTAATGATATTAAGAAATGTAAAGAGTCAATATAAAATTCATCATAAGCTAAAGCATGTGGATACGATAGTATGGTTGATTGGGCCGCGATTAGCATTTATTTCATCATGCGCGATCTACAAAACCAAATCGATTCCCAAGCGATTGTATCCTGGTTATAAGCTTGATCAACATCGTAAGTATATTTATACATCAAAATGACAGTCGAGATTAGGACTCAGCAATACTGAAGCATGATGTCTATCAAAAATATTGTAAATCTTTAATATAGAGACGAAGAATGACAGTTAGTATGATAGGCTTGATCAACATACGTAAGTACATTTCTACAACGAAATGACATTCGAGATTAGGACTCAGAAATACTGAGCATGATGTCTATCAAAAATATTGTAAATTTTTAATACAGAGACGAAGAATGACAGAGTTAGTACAATAGACTTGACCAGAAATGCTGAGTTCCGTCTTTAGTGTGAATTCCAGAATATTTGCCACTTACGACGATGGGTTTGTCAGGAATGAAGGATTTTATTGGCACTACAGCTTCCATATGCACGATTCTGCAGTTGCTCGTCCCCATCTGGATCTGCAGAAAGTATATCCAGCAGGGTAATACTGGAGAAACTTCGTCCTTACCGTTCGCTATTGGGCTCCTGTCGTCAAGTTTGTGGTTGCTCTATGGCATATTGCAGAAGGAAGCGTCACTTATGATCGTAAATGGCATCGGCGTGATTCTCCAAATCGGCTACTTGGGAGTTTTCTGGAAAAATACTGAGGAGAAAAAGTTCGTGTATTACCAACTAGGAGGAATTGCGTCTGTCTTAACCCTAGTTATTATCTACGTTGCAGTTGACTCGTGTCCAGAGAGACGCTTGAACCGAGTGGGGCTCGTGTGTTGCTTAATTACCATAGCATTTTTCGCAGCTCCGCTGAGCCAACTGAAGAATGTCATAGAAAAGAAGAGCTCAGACTCTCTGCCGCTACCGTTGATTGTGATGACCTTTATATCTTCTGCGTTATGGTTAATTTATGGGTTTCTAATTAGAGATCGGTTTGTGCAGATTCCTAACATATTGGGCACGATGTTATCGGCGGCTCAGCTCTCCTTATTTGTCATTTACCCGCCCAGTGGTGAAGGTGGTGGAAATTAGTGACATTAATAGTGGGTACGAAAGAGGAGAGAAATTCCTCAGTCTACAATGTAGTCGATTTCACTGATAGCTTAGTGAACCTATTCTCAGTCTCGATTCCTCAACGTCGCTGACTCCCACGACTATGTCTTATTGTAGGAAGGTGAAATATTTCAGTGTCTTCAGAATTAGATTTATACGATGGTAATTCTTGAGAATTTACAAAGTAATTAATATGAAAATTAATTTGACACTAATAATTTTCTTTTCTTAGATTCCAAGCAAAATGTATCATGCTCCACAAAATATTCACATTTGGTATTAGTTAATACTTTATAACTTCCTACAATTTTTTTTTTATAATTGAAAATTTATAAAATATTTTTTATGTTATCATATGAATCTGAATATATTCTTGTACCTATTTGTAGACTATTTGACTATTATGAAGAATTATGTATGTACTTTTTGTATTATATAACTATTTAATGAAATTTGTCTGGAAGTTGCATTAGCATTTTTGAGGCTCACTACGAATGAATATTTTTTGTAATTCATATCTCAAAAATGTTATTGAGGTGAATGATGATTTTCGTGTATAAGGAATGGAAAAATGTGGTTGTGTATTCAATTAAAAATCGAGGAAAGTCTCTAGCTATTCCGTATACAATTAAAAGGTTGTAGAATGGATTTAACAATTAAAATTTGCTAATTTTAAAAAGTGAGGCGACGATAAAGATTTTGTAATCAATTTTAGTAGTTTTTGATGAATTTAAGGAGTATCACCCTATTCTTGACAGCAAATTGATAAACCCATTCAACCCAGTGGTTATGTACGCGAAAAGCAATGTAAACAGATTTCTCTATTATTTACAGAGTTTCTTCGAGTTAATGCCGGGACATATCAGAAAACGTTCATTTGCATTGCTGAAATCGTAGGGTATGTTACTACAAAGTTATGAAGCAAATGTCATGTTAAAAGAAGGAAAAATTGTGGAGTTTTTGAACACATTTGTTGGGAAGGGTATGAAAAGATTAATCATGCTTTTATTTATTAGAGTATTAACTTTTGCTTAATCAAAAAAGGTTTCGAAGATCAGAATCACAATGAGGATTCTTTGAATGCCCAGATGCAAAATGTAATTGCATCCAATTTTCAGTCGCATGGTTAACAATTCATAAAAACATCTCTGTGTTCTCAGAGATTCGAATACGGGACTTCATATAACCTGTGAACCCCCAGATCCTCTGTAATAAATTGTAGTACGAATGCTCTACTGGGATGAAGCTAGAAGGTATGTTTTTGTGATGCTGTCCATATGCTCCGGATCCTCTCGTACAAATCACTCATTTCAGATTCTCCCCTCCCCTCCCCTCTCTTTCTCACACACACACACCCTCTCTCTCCTCGCCAACATCGCTCCAAACTGTGCCCACGCTGTGGTCGCGTCCACATTTCATATTCACCGCATCACACACAAAAAATCGTCTCTCATCCATCGCATCAGCCTCCATTACTGGAACACAATGGAAACTCTCGTTCTGTTGTATGAGTTATTCCCATCTGGTGATGCACTTCCGTTTCTAGCTACGACACAAGCGTCACAACAATTTTAAATGTAAAAATAATTCTATATACCGATACAGTGGCGTAAAGGTTGTGCGTTCTTAACCCGCGCAATACACGGATATTTGTGAATGTGATTGTGGTATTTATAGAATGGCCTGTAGTGTGAATCAAAAGGCAACAAACTGCATGGAATAACATTTTTGTGGACAATGTTTTTATGAAAATGATGCAATGGTGAATCCTAAGAAGAGACGGGGTCAAATAAATATAACTAATGATATTTGAAGAATTATGATCTCATTTTAGGATTATCGGATTCGGATCTTACTCAATAAATCCTACTCAATAAATGTGATATTGATAATAAATGCACTTGTTACGAACCACTAGGGATTAATATTACGACGTAAATGATATCAAGTAAGATGGAGGACACCAACATGTTAATCCTTTGACAAGTTTACACCGTATATGCATGCTTGTTATTTTTCTAACCGCAGAAGTTCGATAGCAGTATATTATTTTACTTTTTTAAAATTATATTTCGTAATAGATAAATCATATGAAGTTGCTTTGAAGACCCGAAAGCTTTTTTTTCTTGAATACTTAAATTAATTGAATTAATCAAATATTATTCAAAGATTAAAGTTGAATTTTCATCAATTACTTGTATAAAACAACATTATTTACTGTTGGAATAGTGAAGATTATCACATTGCGAATAACTTACTTTAATATGTATTAGTTAGATTAAAAAATATCTAACTAATTATGAATGTAATTCTGTTGTTTATTTCTTCATATTGGTTTTAGCGTACATTCTCTATATGTTGGTCAATAATAAAAAAGAATCTTACTTTTACAACGCCAACGTTTCGGCAATTTATTTTGCCTTCATCAGGGCTACAAAGAATATACACATTTTCCATTATTTATAGTACACTTTTTAACATTATAACATAATATATCAATATTTACTTAAGGAGTAAATATTGATATATTATGTTACAATGTTCAAAGTGTGCTATAAATAATGGAAAAGATGCATGTTCTTTGTAACTCTGATGAAGGCAAAATAAATTGCCGAAACGTTGGCCTTGTAGAAGTAAGATTCTTTTTTATTATTGACCAATCCTCGAAGAAACCTCTGTTAATTAATATACTGTTCAAGATCAACATCAATATTCTGTGTGTGTGTTCAATTTTATACTCTAGAAGCTAAGAAATTAAAATATTATAACCTGGTCTGAGAGACCGATCCCGAAGGGCATGTTATTTTGTTACAGTAACCCTAAGATAGATATGTACAATTTTTTCGGTAGGATTTGGCTCACAAAAACAAAAAGGAGTACCCTAAACATGATTTTTTTTTCGTGCGTTTAAGTTCATGTCCCCGCAGATTCCCTCATGTAACCGCTCTAATGACTGCACTAGAGTTACACACTCTGATCATTTGAGTCGTCAAAGTGAAATACAGAACAAGCTTACCAACCATGCACGTGTATTTGCCAGCGTTCGTTTCCCACGTGTCCTGCGAACTCACTCCCTTGTTTCTGCTGCAAGGAGAGAGATCCTTTGATGAAGGAATCAAAGGACTGGGGCGCCGCTCTTCACGCCTGCGGCGCAGGTGTCAATTACGCTGCAGTTAGCATCCCTCGTTTGCCATTTGCTCTCACTCCTCACTTTGCAATACTTAAAGAGCATCACTAATGCTACATCAGCCAAAGACAAAACAGGTTTTCACTCTTCTCTTCTTATTTACGTTCTTCAGTTTCAACACCGGCTAGAAATATATTGACTGTGGAACATGTTTAAACCGTTTTCTGTTAACTTCTGGAAGAAGACATAAGCAACAAATTTTCATAAATAATTGCCATTTCTTCACCTATTCTCATAAGTCAAAGCATCTGGTGCATTTCCATCAGAAGCTAATAATATTATCTAATACTATCAGTAGATCTAAAAGGTTTAATTACGTCAATCTGTCATAAGAGAGCTCAATTCTCATCAAGACATTTCATGATGATAAAATATACATAAATACTTATTCATTACATGGAAAATCGTCACATAAATTCTGAATGCCAATTTACTAATTTTGATGAAACATTGAGTCAATTCTTTAATTGGTATCAAATTCTTAATTTTGCACACGAACAATTCAGTAATAATATATTTGCGCGGGAGTGTTTTCCCTCGAGTTAATTGGGAAGACCCTTTAGCTACTAGCTGGAGATTCACTCTCTCTTCAAACTTCGTCGTGTCAACATTGGGCCATAACTGCGTCCGTCATGAACATTTTGTGAAGCGTGTTGTGCGTGAGGTAAAATTATACATTTTCTTCAACCATGTGATGGGACCATCTGGAACTGTCATGAATATGGTTTTATTGTGATCATGGAAACTGTGATCATATAAACTTTAAATACTATTAATGGACCCACACTCCGTCGATGCCTCTTGCATCTTCCAACTGCCTGGGACACTATTTGCCAACTGAGCATTCGTAAACGCTACAAGAACGTAACTCTGAGCTCACGTACCTTTCACTGGCCTGAAAATCTAACCAACAGTATAATCTTTCATGATAAATTTAACCTACATTCATTGACGAATTCAATAACATTTAACTGAACCTTGATGTACATAATCATGCCTCTTTTATCTTGAAATTAATGTCATGCATTTAGCTGTAAGTTTTAGTATTAGATATTTTACGTGTAAGTCCATTAATTTCTTGTGTGTTAGATTATATTTTTGTTTGGATTATTAGGGAACGTGTTTTTCTGTCATTTCTTTGTAAAAAATTAATATTTGTATGTCCATTGATTTATTGTTTGTTTTGATATAAAATCATGCTAATCCATGTAGTCCTCCAATCTAAAATCTTTTAATTATTAAAATCAAGATACCTTCCACTCCCATGGCTATCAGAGTATTTTTGGGGCACGGCTCTTGCTCCAGCATCAATTTGTAATAATCTCATCCATAATCACAATAAAAATCGTTTAATAAATCTCATTTTTAAACAATTTTCGGAGGGTAAACTGTTTCCAGTTTGTTATTGAAACGATATACACATAAATGCCATCTCCTATGCAATTCTCTTAGACCAAAATATCCAATGACATTAAAAATATTTTATTAATGTTCATTTTAAACAGTTTTTGAAATGTCAACTGTTTACAGTTAGTGATTGAAACGATATATACACAATTGTGTTTCTGGCAGGACTCGAATGAAGGATGCACATTTTCCATTTTAACTATTTGTTTTATTTTCTCGAATAAAACTAAAGCAAAACAAAAGTTTCGTATGTAAATTACCTTCTCTTCTCCAATTCTTTTGGACAAAAGTATTACTTTTTAGTAATATAATGCATTGTGTAAATTAATTGTTTAAATAGTTATATTAAAAATCTTTTATTAATTACCATTTTAATTGATATTAGAAGTGATGTTTCTCTTTGTGGTTGAAGAGACATATACATGACTGCATCACTGACAGGACTCTAATCAATGACATGCATTTTAAAGGTATTCACCATTCATTTGTAAAGCGATAACATTTAAAAAGATGTATAATAGGAAATAGTTACTTCCCTGTATTACAACTGTAAAACGGGAATTTCAGTTTATTTGATTGCCTTCTATTATACAAAATATACTCTTACAAAATATATTTTATAGATATTATCAATTGATCATTTATTATTCTATTAATTTACAGGTTGGAAAGAAAACAAAATAAGCTAATTGAACATTTTTACACTTATACGTCTTTCCTGTAATCATATTTCTGATTCCATATTGGCTATTTTTTATTATTTATTATTTCCTTTAATTCGAATATATTCTGTAAGTAGTGAATCTGTATCGGTATTACTCAATTTTTTAAAGTACAATCTCTTTGCGCATTATACTCGTTGAAATGAATATAACTTTGAAGTTTTATTTCTTTTGTAACAATTTGTCAGAATAACTTTGGTTCAAAATAATACTAGTTTTTTAGTGTTTTCTAGTTGAAAGATAATGAAATTGAAAATATTTATTGTGGGTTTCTGTCAAAGAACATTTGATTTCGAGTTCATACAAATAACCAATAAGTGAATTTTCTTCGCTTTCTCTATTTTTAATAAATTTAAGCAATTTGTTTCATTAGTAAAAAAATTTAATTTGATATATCAACGTGCAATATTTAATGTTATCACTTTCTTTCTTCCGACGTGTAGTTTGATATATACACACATTTTGACTTCTATTCTCCACCCAGTCTATCTGATCTAAACTGCATATGCTAAAGTATGAAACGTTTGAGTGACAATAGATTCCTTGAAATTGATGAAAAATTAAACAGTAAAAATATAGTTAATGGTTGACAGGAATTTACTATGTCAACAGTTTATGTATTTTGATTTCACATTTTCTTTCACTATGACTATATTATCTCAACAGTCGTAGTTTCAACACGCCAATTGTTTAACCGATCGGGTTTCGGGTCAGAATTTTAACCAACTTCACAACCCGCAACCGACCCGAAGCACGCAACGAAAAACGAAAACTTTCCTTTCAATTCTATGTTGAGGTTCGGTGTTGGTAGTATACACATTATTGATAGTATGACTACATTTTCTTTATACAATACTTTTCTTTCATGTCTGTTTATTTGCCCACCTCTACTACATAGCTCCATACCTCACCAATAGAAAAGGAATCCGCATTAAAAGGTATAAAACGTGAAGAGGAAATAACCCCTGAAGCAATCAAAAGGAATTCGTCTCATTAAGCAAGCACCTTCCATAACAAAAGCGAAGGGCGACGCACAGAGCACCATAAACCGCAGGATTCCGATTTGTGCGTAAGCTGTAAGTGAGCGAGCACCTCCGGGACACCACAGGCAGCTCTGCCATGTCCACGTAATAGTACAAGCGGGGCTACTAGCAGAGACGAATATGTCTCCATTGGCCAATGATTGCTGCTTGTTTCACGGCAGTGCATCTGCTATTGGCCAGATCTATTGGTGTTTTGGACCTAATGTTAGTTCGTTTGCTTCAGGGCGCGGCGCGCGGAACGCTAAGCTCACTCCCGATGAGACTCGAAATGATGCCATAGGAAGGCAACTCATTTTCCAAACCTCCGAAACAGGTTTTCTCATTCAGAAAGAAATATTTGAAATTCTTATGATGTATATCGACTTTAACATATCTCAATACACACATACTAGTTATGGAATTATAAAATGCTAATATTCGCTAACGTAATAACTAAATATAGTTAAAATGTTCACCAAACTTTGTAAATTAAATAACTCTTTGATCAACGTTCAAGTGAAAATGCATCCAGACTCCGAATCGTCACATACACGAATTGAACTACTTTGTTCTTGGAAACAAGAACAACCTATTATTTATGGGAAGTAAGTAAGTTGTGAAAACTGGAGGAAGAACCAATGTTAGCAAATAGTTAGCAAATATATTGTACATTTTCATGTTAATATTGTGTACCCGAAAGAAACGTAAAATAACTGTATCATTATCGTCTGTAATACTTGTATATATTTAATGCGTGATATATTTAATACCTCATTTCATTTTTCTAACAAACGTTTTGCATTGTGCCATAGATGTTTAATACGATCGTTTTGGTTTCACGATGACATCTGTACGAATCACATGATTTTACACGTACTGATTTTTCATTAACAGTTCTGTAAAATAATTAAATTTTACAATTGTTTTAAGGGTATCCCCAAAGAGGAGATTAACTTCAGAAAGTATCAAGTTATTTCAAATAATGATCACGATCATTTTTTAAATCATCGTCATCCTTTACTGATAATAACTTTCAAGTAGATTGGTGACAAAAGAATCTTTCAAACTGATTGATGATATTATTATACATAATTGTAAACTGATTCTGTCAAAAATAGTGGATTATATCTGAAGCAGACAAAGCATTTTAGGAGCAAAAGCATTTGAAAGACAAGAATTTTAGAGATATGGTGCGGTTTTATTATTTTCTTCTTTTCATTTTTGTACGCGTACACATACACACATACACAAAATGAAGAAGAAAAACGCTATGTTACCTTCAGTGACATCTCCTGAAGAACATACGTGCACAATTTTGAAACTTTTGGCCAATTCGTGCTATGGAACAGACACAGATACAAACACACACACATACACACATATGGTGTCACTGAAGGTAACATAGCGTTTTTTCAAATTTCCCCTTCATTTTTTTAAATTTCTTGTCGTTTTATAATAACAGTCACATAGAGTAAAAACCACATCTGGACCAACAGCACAGACGTTCTCTACAGTACGCCTAAGAGTTCCACTAAGATTTTTTCTTGCAGAATCATTTAAATAGTTTTATTTAATGTTTAATATTTTTTCTCCTATCACAGAGATTTGAAGAAGCTGAGCTTTGAAATTTATGACTTTTTTTTTCGGTGTTGATCCGTGGGAACCTCTAAACAAACTTTTTTTGAAAGTTGATATGGATATTTCTTTATTCAAATATTAAACTAATTTTGGTGTCAACCACGAAGTGATGACCAAAATGCATGAAGATTTGAAATTTGACACACAGGTCTAATGTACCACTCAGAAATTACTTCGGAATTATATTTAGAATTATTTATGAAAGTTTACCTTTTTGTTGTTTTTTCCTAGTGCGGAGACCGTAAAGCCCAGAACTTCAAAATTTGGCTCACGTTTCCTCCAGAATCGGTCTTAGAAGACCTCTGAATATTCGCTATGTTTTTTTCATTTGAGTTCTTTTGGTGTCAGCTCCCGGACGAAGAGCATCAAAAATTGGCACATGCAATTTTTGAGATGGGTAAAAGAACACCTTTCTGTAATTATTCTGAAATTCAAATTAATTTTTTTTGTGACGTATATCAATGATAATTAGACACTAGAATAAAAAACAAATACTCCCACGCTAGCGAAGTACCAGGTAATCTATTATTATTATTTTATTGTTATTGTATTATTATTATTTATTAGAAAATGCTGATTGATAAAATAGCACGGGCCTATTACGTTTTCGAAAGTTTATTTTTTCCCGCAGAGACACACTGCTAAAGATTACCGAGAATGACTCACTCAGTTTTTGTAGAATACATCATGTTTGAGCGACCTTTCAGACGGCAGAAACGTCCACGTAATTATTACGAGAGGTGTTTTTCACGAACGTATATTCTTGCGTGGATTCTAGCTCCCACTTTTTCCGGAGCGTACTCTTTCGAATTTTGAAAATATTTTTTTCCTTCAAAATAATGTAGATTCGAGTAAGATACGTACAGGGAATAAACTTAAAAAAATATATTGGGGTACATGTAAGGGAAGTGCGGTAAAACTGTGGGCATGTCGTAACGGGTTTCCTCCGCTCTCAGCTTCTAGTACAGCTGTCAACTACGTAGCCAATAAAAACTCATCTTGACCACTAACCACCAGTTTTGTACGAGTTCTACTCGCTTGTGAAGATCCGAGTGTTTTCAGTGAAGATTTCCGTAAAATAACATTTTTCTTTCCAATATCGTGATTGTTCGGAGGGAGACAGCAAGCAGAGTTGATAAATTTTGGTAAGTATCTTAATATAATCCCCATACCTGCGTGAGTGAACTAGTGGAAACGTTGCGATTTAGGGTCCCATTGGCGCTGGGGGGCGTGTCTCTGGCGCCTTTGTCTCAAGGGAAGGGCGTGTTCGTCACCCTTACCCTTGCGTGTTTGTGTCACGTGACGACATGGTCTCATCTCGCTCATCACGGACATAACGACGCGACGGCGGACAAAGATAATAACTTTAAATTTTAAATATTCGCTTTATAAATTCTAAATATTCAATATCAGGTTGATTTTCTCAACATTACTGCAGTGAATTATCTGTACTAATAAAAGTGAATTATTCGGAATATCTGCGGTAGGAAAATCGGAAAAATTAACGGATGAAATTATTTGGAATTCCAATGGACTCTTTTTAAGGATTATTGCAAATAAATGCAATGTATGTAATATTGATGAGTTACAATTAAAATTGGCTGCTAATCAGTATATGTGAATTTTCACTCGCATTACTGTTGACTATGAAGCTTACTAATATGCCTCCAAGAGTTCACTTGCGTCATGTGTGGCGGACAATCCACTGAACGTATAATCTATGTGACCGAATCGTAGGAGCAAAATTATAAAAAGAACATTGTTTTTAATTACGTGACAAAGTGAAATGAAAATCAAAGAATTCAGACGTCTTACCTCTGCGCTTCGCTTATTTAGCATTCTTTGTAAATTGTATCTTTCTTCTGCTTGGATTTTAAAATAATTCGAAATTACGTACTTGTAAGCATACAATACTAAATAGGTTTTTATAGGTTTTATTCGTAATATTCGAATATCACGCAACTAGAGAAATATGGAAACTATTATATGAATTTAGAACATTATATAAGAACTTCGGGTATCGCCGAGCAAGATGAACTAAAAAACCCAGAAACAAATTAATTCAGATAATTCTCTTTTTTTTTTGGAAATTACAGCTGTGAAGCTGTTAAACTTTAAAACTTTTTGCTAAAAGAAAAACAACTGCTAAAAGAAAAAAACCTGTTTCACTGTCGGTCTTCCTACATCCTCTGGGTTGAAACTTGCGATGGTGTTAAAGAAGGGAAACAGATGTCTGCGCGATGTAGACATCGACATACTCAAGTGTTCGAACAGTATGCACACACACGGTAACATGAAGAATGGAGAGGACCACATTTCCATGAAGAATGTTCATGAAATAAACATGGACATTGAAAAAGGTATCCTACAGAAAATGAACAAATCAATACATTTTCAAATCTAATCAGTGATAAGTTTAAGGTATACAGAAAAAAATTTGGTCATTAATTATTTCTTTACTTCAGATTCCTATGATTTTGTTTGATTTTTTTTGAGAATGATACTTGATACACCTCAGTAGATAGAAACATTACATTATATTTGATAACGTCTCACTACCGTTTTCAAAATATCAGTGCCGCCAACCTTTCTCTACTGTATCATCTGGAGATAATATCTAACTTTAGTAATTTTATACTGTAATAAAATATTGTAATACAATAAATTTTTACGCAAAAATATTCCATTTAAAACCTCACTCATTATGTTATTTTTTATGAAATCAAATGCTGTACTTAAAAGAAATATTAGAAAATAATTTTAACAGGCGTTTCGACTTACGTTACGTGTGTTAAGACGTTTCATATATCTTTTGTTCAATTTCATTTGTTACATTTCTTTGGTATTCAAATAAACAAATTTTTCCGTGACTATAAATATTATAAAACATATTAATCTTCGTGAATGTATTTTCCATCGTTGGCTTTATTTATCCAACGGGGCAATAAACACACTATTTTAATAACACCCAAGACAAGATTTTAAAAAGAAGTTACTGACATGAAAATTATTAATAAATTACACATCACAAATAGTATTTTTGAGTTAATAAAAATATGTTACTTCCTTTCTACCGAATTTTGTGTTTTACTAAAAAAAATGGATTTGCTGTTTGATGGACATTGTTTGCCTCAGGTACCGTATATTTTGTTTTCCTTCATATTATGTTTCTTCGTTTCAGGTAAGAATACCCAGATTTCAGTGACGTTTCCA
Organism: Laupala kohalensis; assembly: GCA_002313205.1. Lineage (NCBI taxonomy): Eukaryota > Metazoa > Arthropoda > Insecta > Orthoptera > Trigonidiidae > Laupala > Laupala kohalensis. The sequence continues at coordinate 16,209 of NNCF01127996.1, forward strand.
AACTCTCGAAAGGTAAAAAAATAGTACTAATTACGCGTTCATCCTTCTCAAATGTGAGTAGCTCTGCTTATCAAGAAAAAGATTAAATGTTGAATGCGTTTTGAACTTTTGCTTTCATTTTTATGCGGTGGAATTAGATTTTATGTATAATTGTGAGAATATAACCGAATTATTTGAAGACTATTCACAGAAGAAAATAACTTTCTGTAGACTTTATCATGCACTATCTGAATGGCCAAACAAAATATGCGCATTTGTCAATAATTTGTTGGTGCGCCTTTCGTTGAACCAGGGGTATGAAATGTAATGTTTTCGACTAATTCATCTAAAGTTATCGCTATTTTATTCTCTCTTTCATAAGCATCCAGTGTGTCGGGAAAAACTAATTCCTAAACCACATTTAAACATTTTTTTGTTGACGAACCCTAAAGCCCCACAAAAAAAACATCATTTTCAAGTTAAAACATTACAACAATTTAAATGTTTTGTCAGAAACAAAAAATACTTTATTTCAATTCATGTTGGAATATCAGAATTAACATTTGGCGTGACATGTCCGATGAGAGAAAATAGAAAAGTGTTCGGATTTACCCCATCATCCATGTAATATGATTATATTTTAATACTTAATATTAAAAGTACTTTTTAAAAATAAAAAACACCAATGTTTTTTTAAATTTGAAACAATATACATTTCTTGACTAGAATCAAAATATGATATTCCAAGTAAAAAAGTATGACCCGTTAGTTTTATTTGACGGGCAACATTTTGGCGAATGTATTCCGTGCCGACCCGATCAATCGAAAATGGCCCGCGGGCTAAGAGAAGTTGGAGAGCGCGGGTCTAAACCCCGATTCCTAATACCACCATCGCTGTGATGCAAGCAGCAACTCTATTCAGCTCGCGAGTCCCGTGAGCTACGCTCAGTTACGAATGGCTCAATCCACGACGTTTCGTGACCTGCGACTACTTGCACCGCCCCCATTGCCTTCGTCGCAACTTCCATTTCGCTGCTTTATTACGGATACAAATTGGACAAAGAACATTCCCAAATAGAGCCGCTGCACATGCGAGACCTGCTTTAAACTAATGGTACACGTGTTGAATGAATTACTCTCATATTGATACGAAAATCACTTTACATGTTAGCGCCACGTGTGAATTGGACTGCTAACAACAATGACTTGTATATTGAAATAAATAAATAAATAAAGACTTACGACCTTTTTATGGATGATTACAATATATTTTGTTTATTTCCACAACGTTTCAACTCATGGTTTGAGTCATAGTCAGGTATATGCGAATTGTGATAAGAAACATAAACGTAACAACAGAACATGGTATTAAATTTAAATATAAATTCAAAATATGTTTGCAAAATAACTATCGAATATTTACAGTAAAATTTAATAACATGTTTGTGTAAATAATTTCTGCTCGAACTCTTTGAATCAGTGATTACTAAAAGGGACCCAAGTCAAAATTTACGTTGGTTTTAAGCTGGTTTTAGGATTCCTGAGAGGTAGACTCATACTTATGGTAATACCACATATTGTTGCAGAATTATTATTTTTTTAAATTATGAGTTTAAAAATTCGGGATAATACATTTTATTTTCCTGATAATTGTATAGTCTGACTCAGATCCCTTTTATCAATCACTGATTCATTTGTTTGTTTTCATGTTGCTAACTGGTTTTACTTTCCAATTATACAGAGTGTGTAAGGAAAGTATTGTAATCGTCGAAAACAAAGAAATTTCGATATCTCTTTGGATCATTACGAATTGACTGCAGGTGAGTCTATTTTCAAATTTCGGCAATGATGTTCAATGTCGTGGGTGTGTATGTATAGGTTAAGAATTTTGTTCCCCCGACAACTACCGAACAAATTTGATGCATCAAAACTAAAATTGAGAATTGACTTCGAATGTATAGGGAATAGAAATCTATTTCTGGACAGCTTATACCGACTTCATTCACATTCCGTGCCCCACTTCCAGTTTCTTAAAATACAATATTTTGAAAACATGAATATAAACATTTTTGTTGTTATCTTGTGAGTGTGATGAAATTTTCAATCCGTCTCTGCCTTAGGCCTTTGGTCGGAATTGATGGGACGGTCCCTTGCTTCCTTCCGGAGAGTAAATTAGTTTATTGTTCCCAGGTGGTCATACGCAGGTTGTTACTGCTTTTTTGACATTATTATTGTTATTATTATTATTATTTTATTCCGTTTAGGATCTCATCTTTTTCTGCTGGTCGTAGTGAGGTACGGGCTACACCAAGCACACTCACTCTGGATGATCCAAAAAATTTCTGACTATTCTTGATGTATTGAGGAAAACAGCTTTTTGAAGTTGTACATAAATGGTTATATTATTATTATTATTATTATTATTATCATCATCATCATCATCATCACATCCCGTGTTTTGATATCACATAATACTCACCGCTCCCTCCAACAGTCAGCCGCCTTAGTGCGTTACGACGCCCACGTGTGTGGTTTGTGTGAAGCGGATAACGCGTGTGTCGGAGCATGAGGCCGTGCGTGCCAGCGAGTGCGTGTACATCGCACGCACCGCACGGCGCCTTTTCCCTGACCAACATCCAAGATAACTCGCTGAGAGAAATTCCCTTTTGTCATCCGTTACGAAGATAAGCGGTTGTGTAATTATTTACTTGTAATGCCTGCTGACACCTCGCTAATTGTGCTTTCTAGTACACACATTTCATGACGAAAACACTGAGTGCTGACATGAAATAAACTATCTCTACTATCAGACATAATGGATATGTAACAATGTATGATTTTGATTGGGAATGTCTCAATTAGTAAATGTGAATTTGAGTTGTTGATTAAAGAATTGAACTTTTACTTTACTTCCCAAAACCTTTCCAACTGAACATGTATAATTGAAACTCATTTTTTTATTAGAAAATTAGGGATTAAATCTTAAAATATAATTAAACTTGTATTGCAATAAAGTGTACTAAAATTACAAAATAAATATTTAGTTACATTTTTTTCGTAATTTTGTGCATTGAGTGTACAAATATGTTTCGTTTAAAAGGAATACACACTTTACATGAAAAACATTATTCTTTTAGTGATTTATGGGTAATCTCAAACAATTAGGAATACCATAGATTTCTTTTCATTAAAAGTTCCGTTTTCGATCAATCAATAATTATCCTAAAATAATTCTTCTCTGTATTTAAATGAAATCTGAAAGAAAGTTTTTCTAAATTATATTTGGTTGGAAGTTATTTTAAAATATTCTGTTTATTGAAGTATACGTGAATGTGATCACTAGATTGGTGTCTCATCAATTACTTCCCGTTACCCTCTTTTGCTTCCTAAAAGTAAATATATGTAATTTACCCATTGATGTCGAAGTTCAATTTATGTCATTAACAATGAACCTTATTTTTTTTTTCATAACTTCATTCAAAATAGTATTCTTTATTTTAATATATTTTATGAAGAAGACATTCATACAATGGAAAATCTTCTGTTTTAGTAAAATACGACTGGTGTTTAAACCTTTATTCAAGGAATTAAATATCTTAACACTTCCCTGCATTTATATTTATGAAACGGTCTTGTTTGTTAAGACCGAATTACTGAAGTGCCACCCTTGCTTTATACGAAACAGTCTCGTTCACGAACACAATACTCGCAATAGTAATAATATTCATCGCCCTAGAGTGTCAACCACTCTTTGCCAAAAAGGACCTTATCATTCGGGAATCGTTCTATATAATTCCCTGCCCAAGAATATAAAAGACATTATGAAATTGAATATCTTCAAATCCGCGGTTAAAAACTACCTCCTGCACCAGTGCTTCTACACTGTAAAAGAATTTATTGATTTTAATAAAAGTTAAATTCGTCTTGTACTTTATCACGCCATTGCTGTAGCACTTTTTAAATAACTTATAACAATTTCAAAAACTATTTTCTTGCATGATTGTGTTGCCGTATGGCTCATATTAATTTAGTTTTATGTGTACTCAACTTTGGCACGGTTGTGTACATTAATTCTGTAGCCCCATCCTGGCCCGGGTTTTTCTCCGTTTTTCCTTCGGGTAGAGGCGGATTTCTTATACAGGTTCTCTAGGCTTTGTCTAGGGGCGTGTTTATTGTAACAATAAATCGTGAATTTAGTGTTTTTTCAACTCTTATGATTTTTAAACACTATACTCAGAATAATCTATAGTTCGATAATAACTTGTACATGTAAATTTACAAACATATTTGCGTTAAATTACAAACATATTGACATTATATATGTATTATAACTCACAGCTAACTTTTTATCTTATCTAGGAATTGTTGCTGAAATTTTTGAATCCGCCTTTGCCTTAGGGCCCTTGATCGGAATTGATGGGATGGCCCCTCGCTTGCTTCCGGAGAGTAAATTAGTTTATTGTCCTCCACGTGGTTATACGCAGTTTATACTGTTTTTTGACAATAAACTTATAATTATTTATACTGTTTACTTCATGTGAAACAGCGCATAAATGTAAAGAGAAATGTCAACACCTATAACTTTGACAGTAATTTTTGTACATTATTTTCTTGCTTAAAATAATACATCTGTATGACACTACTTTTAATTATATTGAGAAAGAGTAATGTCTGATATTTCACGAGACTATGCATCAATAAAAAAATAATTCGATATCACTAAAGAAATGAAGGAAGGAATTTTTCAGATTTAACACAAATATTTCAATATGAATGTGTGTAACATAAACTTTAAACTTGCTGCACTTGACGTTGGTATTCGAATGAATGGTTGCGAATGAAATTTTACTTCTACATTCGTACTCTTCTTCCAAAATCTGTTCTGTTTTTCATAGAATGCTGAAAGAATTCCTCTTTCGAAATCATCGATTAAAATAGCCTCAAAGTTATGGGAATTTAAAACAGTATTCTATTAATTTTTCAAATATTTGTTTCGTGTTTAGTTAAATAAGCACACATTTCGTATGCATTTCTACGCGGAATTGCGTTCTATCTTCAATATTTGCAATAACTTTGACTTTATATTTTAATGGTAAGCATGAAATAAAAACAATGACCATACAAAAAATCGAAAATAGTCCAATTTTGAAGAGTAGTACTTATTGGACGAGTCAATTTTAAGAGCATTGACAGAATTTCTTTTCGGGTAAATCTATACTCTTGATGTTTTTATAAATAAATTTTCTTTTCGATTTGATCTTAATTTTATTAGTGGATTATTACATAAAAATAAGTATTTCTACCTGTTCTGCCTGTACTTCCAAGTCCAACTGCTACTATAGGTGATTTCGAACGTGAGTGGGGTTTGGTTTTGAACGGATTTTATCACCTTTTGTAGTAAATATAATGTAAATTTTTATAAACTTTCTAAACAACAAATTATTAAATGAATGAATGTTACATGAATTCTATCATTCTGAAAATAGAACCTACGCAAAACATACTTCACGTGGATTTATTCCTCTCCAAAAGACATGTTGGAACTGACGCAGACCAGCTTCGGTAATGTATTAATGGCTATGAATGTCCAATAGATCCTGAGGGATGGATATCCCTTGCTCGGTGAGGCGTCTCCCAGGCCTGGTGTTTCTCTGGGTGCATTTAGAATTCCATCATGAAGCGCCCACCATCCGCCCATCAACAATGTCTATTCTCGTCAAACAGACGACACGCGCATTGCGCACATCAGCAGGCAGCTGTTTGGAGTGCGACCTGTAGATCGCGCGTGTGGACGAAATGATTATTTGGAGTGTTATTAATACATCTCATTGTCATCTACAAACAGATGAATTGAATGTTATAGACTTTGTTGCGAAGAAAACTTTCGTTAAATTATTAAAATGTTTATTCAAGTCGAAGGGAAACAGTTATTCGAAAATTACAAATATGATCCACAGGGGTCTGGTGAATTTATTTATTTATTACTTACTATTCCATTCACTTTGTTGCCCCATTACCATCATGTGAGACAATACGGGATATTTCTTTCATCATATTTTAACTCTCTTTAGTTTTCATTGCAGCATCTTTATATTGTTAACTTATAACATTTTCTTTCATCACTTCTTCTATGTAATTTACAAATGTCATCTGCTGATACATTTTCGTCATCTCTGCGCAATACAGCTCGCAAAATCCCACAAGATATAATCATTTGTTACATTACGCCTTCCGCATAGACAGGTCGCCTTTTTTCTCTTCACTATATTCATAATAAAGATTCATTGAAATTTCCATGATTTTTCAGATATTGAAGTAACGTGGCACTTGATTTGAACCATTTTATATCTCTATGACTGATATAGGGGACTGCTGAATGTAACGTATGCTTCTCATCAAACTTTTGAATACTTTGTACTATCAATACCGTTCATACTTTCACTTGAAATGATATTCATCGTTCATCATGAAAGTCAAATCTATGAAAAATAAAGTCAACTAGTATGACTACATCGTTTCTACTCAATTTCTTTGATACTGCAATACGGTCATAAATTCTAAAATGCAATTCCTTCTTCCAACGTTTAAATTAACATTTTTAACATCCCAGGCGGTAGTAAATACTTTTTTCATTGAGGTATGTGTCAATAAATAAAAAAATCATAGATGTTATATTTGATTAATTGATTTTGATGCAATTATGGTAGAGAATATATGCTCATTATTTGAATCCATGTTTTGTTATATAACCCTGATGATGCCAACAATAAATAGTCGAAACATTGACAAAATGAATATTTGTCTGGCCGAACTGCAAGAAACGAAATTCATATTAATTATTATTGCCATAACCTTTCTAGTATGTAAATAAATTTCATCAAGTGAATGATATATATTTTACTGAGCGCAACGGCTGAATTCTCAAGTTTGGTCAATGAATTAGTAGGTTATATGCTACAGTATTATTTGGGGTAGATTATGTCAGCTCTAACTGGATGTCAAATCGCAGCCGGGATATGGGAGCTCTTAGATTCCCTCGTCACTCACTGAGGGAATGCCCGAGTACAACCGTAAAAATGGGTGCGCGTTACTTTCTCTCTTTAAGTCTCCTTGTATCGCCGGTTCCTTATTCATCACAATGTCCCCAGATTTTGAAATAAAAGTCTATAAATTGAAAAGAAATTTCCACGAGCAAGGAATGATGTGATAAAACATTCCTCATTTTTGACATGATTCTCAGTCATTTTCAGTCAAATAAATAAGAAAGATCACACATATATAACTTGGATACTGTCCTAGGTGTCAAAAGTGTAAATATAAGAAATTTCACAGTAGTTAGTATTTGAGAAAACGTATTTCTTGTTATCATTTTCTACTTAGTTAACTTAAAACAGTGGATTTTCTCCGTTTTTCTTGATCTGTACCCGGTCGGACTGTTCATCAAAGTTAAAGATACGTACCTCCAGGACACCATTCAAACAAAATTCGCTGCTTCCGAACTGTCATCACCAATACACACGCAGCCAGTGATATCATCTACTACCTTCCGGCGGAAAATGCGTTCCATTTCCCGAGCTGAAATGGACGTTTCATATCCACCGTAATAAGTTTTGTATGCTCACAGTTAGGTATTCATCGTCCTTTCATGGAACCAGTAATCGTTTTATAGAGCTTTCCCCCTCCTACGCCGCCATTTTGTAGTCGCCCATCTGTTACTAAAAAGTTGAATATCGACTTTTCTCGGAATCGGCCCTCAGTTTGTGGGGGTGAGGAAAGGATTATGAAAGGATTTGTCTGAAAGTCGTGAGCCCGTTATTTAAAGGATACACAGTTTGGCACTGAGTTACAGTATTATGCTTTTTCAAGTAAGGATGATTAGTTGGATGAAATCCATGATATAATGAAACGATATATTTCAGGTTTGTGGAGTTTCAGCTCAGGAGAATAATGGGAGAGATGTTTGTAGAATAATCGCGTACTACATCAAACATTCGATTTGTTCATAGTTCATAATTTATCTCTTAGGGCGTTGGATAGAGATTAAATATTGAACAGTTTATACTTACGTTGCAATTTTGTTGGTTTACGCATCCCTTCGATACCTGATTGAACAGGAAAATAGAACATGCGGTAAATATACGTTATACAAGCATTCTATAATTTAAAAGAATAACTGAAACAAAGTCTAAAATAATTTAATCCTTGGTATATTCTTCTTCTAATGACCTTAAGAGTTCAGTTACTGGATTTGTTTCCACTTCATGTCATCCCCTTCTCTTTCAGAAGGTCTTCTCTTATAACACTTTCTCCTTTTCGTCCATCCTTTGAAAATACTTTGTAGCTACTCCAGTGTCGGGTTATGCAATAGGCACAACTAGGAACTGACCTGGGGTCTCCGATTATAATGGGGCCCCATAAAAATTTGAAATGAAAAAAGGTGTATCTCAGATATAAATTTTTTTTTGTGAGTTGATTAAACAATTGTGAAAAATTGTAAAAATGTTTATCATTGTTTTATTTTGTGAGAGATGGTCTTTTGACGGAAGGATGACAGCTCAATTTCGGGGGAAAGGGGATCCCTTAATGGGTAAATATCTAGGGTTCCAAACTTCCTTTATCCGGCATTGAACTATTCTTGCTGTTTAGTTGAACACTTTGCCGAATATTTATTTTGTCGTCCATTTTAAACAAGTTGTATCAATGAAAATATAAGGAATTTAATGATTTCCACATCATCGTACAGTGATTTATTAGTGTTACCGTTTCAGCTCAGTAAGTTCAAAAAGACCTTATAATAGAAAGCGTTAATAACGTAAGATCCATAATCTTCTCCTAAGTTCTTAATTTGTCACGATGTTAAACCCTTTCCTCGATCTAAAAATTTACATTGACACGTCGATTTAATTTTTTTCCTTTCTTAGCGTGGTTTGTCATAATGTCAAAAATATGAGTAAAGAATCTTCAATGACCACAAAAACCCTGTGTTTTCTCTTGAAAAAAAAAAATGAAAAGTGGACAACAGCAATAGGAAAGTATATCTTACAAAAGTATTTCTCTTATGTTTTAAATAATTGGTAAAAATTTCATCTACATTATTAGCTCAGACTATTTTACTTGAAATGACATTTGAGCATTTTTTAAGACAAAACTGGAAGAGGCTACATTGTATAAACATTGAATTAAAATAAAGAGAGAACGGAATTACTTTTCTAGAGAAGTTATATATTTAAAACCTGATTTTAAAATGAGGAATGTATATTTACTATTTTGTTTTATATTGTTTTTTAATTTTTTTAATTCAACTTTCATACGTTATATTTACGTTTAGAAAGTCACTTTCTGAAAATTCCATCTATCCACCACCAATTCGTCATACGAACCTTGCTTTTATAAATTTCTTGTGGCTCCACTCAAGCATATTCTTTTGTTGTGCTAATGTTGGCACTAGTGTTCACGCGATTCGCAGCTGTTACTGTTATCAACTCACTCGCCAGTGGCTCGACGTTTTATTTCGCTTTGTGTCTTCGTCTCATTTTCCATGTCGCGCATAGCGTGTAGCGGATATATTTTACTTCCCATGAGCTTAATTTTTCACACAAATGGGAAACGTAGTACAAACAGCGAGTCAAATTGATACGTATTCGCCTTTAAAATCACAAAACCAAGATTTTGTGACATTATGAGATTTATGTTAGTTGAAGGAGATGTATCCATTTTCGGTATCGCATAAATTAAAACTTTGACCCATTCAATAAGAATTTTGCAACATTAGGTTGCTTATTTTTTCAAGTAGGGATGATTTGTTTGGTGACTTACTGAAAATATATAGTTCAAGGCATGTCGTGCTTCCTATACATATTAATTGAAAAAAATTCTATGTTAACTTAAAACATACCTACACCAATTTTCGTCTTCCTAATCCACTTATTTAACAAAGTGATCACTAAAACCTGATAGTTGAGTTTCAAAGCATTCGAAATATTGTCCTTTCTGAACTACTCAATCTGACTTCATTTACTTCCGGTATTACAATATTTGAAAATATTAATATAATTTTGTTTATGTACATTAAAATATGGACACTTATTTTCAAACATATATGAAATAGAAATAGTCTCAAAATATACGTTTCAGTGTTGTTCTTGCTAAAATAAAGAAAATTACTGTGTAGCTTCGTTCTAATTGCTTAACTATTACACAAATATTATTTTAAAATCACAACAATGAGCCGATTTAAGTTTTTAACTAAGATTCAATGCAAATGTGGAAAGTTTTATTTCGTGTATGAGAACATTTTTGTTACAAAAATGTTATAAAAACATTATTGATAACCTGACGAATAAAATGATAAATTTCAAAGGCAAAGAAAAATTATAATATAATTTACTATATAATATAGGCCAGATGTATGAATACTTACACATTCCCGAGAATTTATAAATTTGGGGAATATTCCCGGAATCTATTTTTAAGAATTAAAAGGGAGGTTTACCTTCCCGAGAATTTCACATCAGTATTCACCGGAAAATATATTTCGAGACAGTTTGATGTTGTTACTGACTAACTATCGGAAACACATTACTTTTTGAGTTAAATGTCCACATAAATCAACCTTTATAACTCCTTCAAATATCTGAATTCAGCCGGAAGGCCCATCCACTTGAAGGCTTTCTCAACATGAAAGGGGAGAGCTTTCGGGTAAAACCAACTTCGCACGTGTATCCTCCTGGTTGCCACCTCGCGAATAAGACCCTAAGCGGAGCGCGGAATTAGAAATCCTTCATTTCGGGCTTGTTTATGAAAAGCGTCTTTCATCAACAGGATCTCCCTCCATTTAAGAAGAGCTCACACCATCGTGCTCCCGTGCGCCGGCAGTGCGACGTCGGCGGATATTAGAAGCTTCCCTGAGGCAGTTCGGGGTGAACGGTCAGGGGTGGCAAACTTACGGAGTGCCACAGGGGAGTCGTTTTGATCTTCACTTTTGACCTTACATCTCTCATCGAATAAACTCCTTTGCATTCAGACCATAAACACATTTTTTTCCTTGTTTAATTCGATCTTAGATCCTATCTTAGAACACAATACCATTTAACAATACCATTATAGAGTACTATTTCAAATATCCTGTTATCCTGATATTTTTTTTAATATCCTGTTCTTATCTCTGTCATATGGTCATGGTATTCCGTATGTTACAATTTTTGTTACGTAAAATTTTGTTAAATTTTGTTTTATTTTCTAATAGTTTCTCCATGATATTACCGGCCATGAATATATTTAGGATTTTCAATATTTTAAGTTAGCACGAAAATATATTATGATTTCAACAAAGCAAGCAGTATTCGTCCTGTCTCTT
>NNCF01127996.1:27658-78009 GCA_002313205.1 Laupala kohalensis
TATATATATATATATATATATATATATATATATATATATGGTCGCTGGAATGAAGTGTTGTATCACCGAGTGTGTTAACAAAATTACCTCTTATTTTGTGCATTAGACTACCCCGACATTTTGAACTTAAGGGAGCTTATTGCAAATTTCGATGATCTGGGAAGAAATATTGGTTAAGGATGAAACTGTAAAAACGAGCTCCAGTAATAAGGTGATCTATTTTATTTGTTGCCTAGCAAAGCAAATATACATATATCTTTGAAACGAGTAACAAAAATCTTAAATGATTGACCAGAATCATGTTTTACGGTTTCATATTATCTTTCTAATTCCAAGTAGTTCTATACGCTGAATGCTCTTTCTTAAATTTGGGATCTAGGTTTTGATTTCTTGTATAGTTGTGGGTTTTTTCCTTACCATACAACTCAAGGTTTGAAGTTCTTACTCGTAGAACACCAACATACTCATAGTCTACTTTAAAGACTGCTCTGTGTCCAGAGGGGTGAGCGATTTGAATTCCTAACCTATTCTCGGTCGTTGAATCATCCTCGTAAATTTTCTTGTATATACATTATTTTCAAGTGTTTGTAGTTTCGAAGGAGATACGGGTATTGTAATGCGAGTGCTTTCGTCAGAAAACATTTATAGACGTTTATATAATCGTAACGTTTCTTTTCATCTTATTTGGTTAATGAAATGTTTGTTTTTATTCAAGAATGTTCCATCAAATTCACAGATACCAATCCACTTTAGTTTTGCTAGGTTTTTAAGGAAGAAGTTAATATACCAATTTTACATCAGTAATTTTCAAGCACATATGTTACGTCATCAAATTCAGTGTGTAAAATATGTGATGTTGCATGTCTCCCTCTCCATTCTTGGACTGGTTGATCATTCCTGCGTCATATTATTTGTCACAGTGATATGACCACATTTAGTCCGGTTTGTGACCTCATAATCATTTTCTTCATTTCCTTTGAACCACTCAGTGAATTTTCAAACCACTGTAATTTGAAATTTTGAGTCATTTTAATAATGCATAAGCAGACGTAAAATTAATAACGGGTGTTTTATAACTTGCATCTTTTTCGCAATCATAATTAAAACTTTTCCTTTTGTTTGAAAATGTATATTAAAATTATTGTTGTCAGAACACAATTTCAAAATAGATGTTTTCAATTACCTGATGGTGTGAAAGGTGAGTGAGAAACGTGCTCTAAAATCTCTGAAAGACAAAACAAAATCCATTTCTTCAAACAAATAAGGGAAATTGATCTGTAATGAAGAAGACAGGAAATTGCTTTCATTTAAAAGAAAACTCCAGATAGTAAACAATATCTCAATTCTGTTCTTTAATAATGATCCAGAATGTGTAACTTAGGAGAAGGGTGGTGTAACTGAGTAGAGCTGGGAAGAATCAGAGCTTCAACTACCTTCTCCTCACAATCATTCATTANGACACAACAATCATTCATTACCGTTATACTTGTTCCTCGAATGAAGACGCCCTCCCTAAGATATTCTTAATTAAGAAAAGTGACGAGCAAGCGGCGTGGGAGGGAATGCGTCTGTAGATTTCTCGAGCGAAAGGAGGAGGGGACAGCGATTTATTTAATGAAATTTAATTACAACGCAAGAGGGCGACCGAGCACTGTGGGGTGAAGGGCATGAGCCCTGGCGGCAGCGCCCGAAACTACTCGCTCTGAGAAGGTGACGGAGGGCGGAGGAGGGGATGAAAGGAAGAGGAATAGTGTTTAGTGTTTCCTCATATTACAGTACTTTACATTCTTAAGGGAGGGTAATGGGTACTCAATTGACTGCGGCTGTAGTTGAACTACTTGCTTGTTTGTGACCACACAGAGCGAGCAAAAACCACATTATAGTCTGAATCAAACGGCAGTGGAATTGACGAGGCAGAGTAGGGCTGCATTGTTGCCAGTTCGTGCACCACCACCGCCTCTGTACCCTCGCACTTTCTTATTGCAACAGTGCTTGACATTATGACGGCTTGCGAGTCATTCGTCTAGGAGGTGACGAGCTCATCGAATTCCACATCATATCCACTACGCAGAGTTCTATTCCATTTGTTGGACAACAGTTTGTCTCGTTACTTCCGATGATACCATTCTCCGTTGGGACATGTTATTCCCACACTGACGTCACACTAGTAACGTATCTAGTTGTGGCGGTGAAGTGTGGTGCGCCCCAGACGTCATCCTGTTAGAGACTTCCAAATGAGACACCAAAAATATTATGAAAGTGTTAAATTGAATTTAAATATTCTCTGAATTTATTATAACTAATTCTTGACTTAAATAGCTCAAACAGATGATCTTTTTAAATACCTGATCAATCAATTGTTAATTCATTTAAGCATGCAAACAAGTTTATGAATGGCTGGAAAGAGAGTCCTCCAAACCGACTCAATCTCTAAGTCTTATACGTTGTAGGGACGCTACTGCATCACATCTGTCCCATACCTTCGCAACCTTGATCCACTTTCCATGTTAACTTTCCTTCCTTGACAATATAGGTGGGCTAGATCATAAAACATGCCCTTTAACTTAACGTAAATATAATAAATATTCACTTATTTCTGATATATTTCAACAGGAAACATACACGCACAGATTGTTTAAAAAGTATCACGTTTAATTTGTCAATACTCATCATTTTAAATTCATTGCTTTTTCCTATAACATCCAAGGCAGCTTGCGGAGATGTGCAATGTAGAAGCCGATTAATGAGACAACGTTCTTTTCATTGTGAGTTTACGATGATTTTACCTGTGATTTCCTCATTCAGTTCGATGATAAGAACAATGATTATCTATCATTGTTATATATATGCCATAGAATATATCTTCTATTAGAATGTCAGCATCTTTTCATGTATTCTGTATTATTGCTTTGTTTGTTCCATTCACCCACGTCCCTTGTGAGCTGGTAACGATTAGAACATATCCAGAGTCTCTTTAGGTTCAATACCATCCAACTCGTGAGCTCAATTGTTTCTATCTTCTTGCACCATCCACACATTTGCGAAAGGGAACAGAGGTGAATTTTTTAAATTCCTTTCATTGGTTTCTTCTCCCCTTTCCGGAAATGAAAGGGAAGAGTCGCGATGTCTGTCTCCCTCCGAAAGGAAGTATGCCATTTATCATGCCGGATATTTAACACCCGAAGAACAAGCGCGTAACGGACTGCGACAATATCGGCACCCGTGGAGGACGTGGGTGGTACGAAACCCTGCCGCGTGCAGCGCTGCTGCGCTTGCAAAAAGCGTCCGTGGGTGGCGTGCAAGTCACCCGTCTGTGCGCGTGTGCTTGCAGTTCTTGTGTTGCAGCAGCGAGCGCATGCAGACCATGAAGGCGGCCATCGGTCTCTGATGTGAGCGCCGGGGAAAGCAAGAACAGTCTGTTTCGGACCTTCTGCTGCAGCAATGGTTCAGCTTTTGCTCCACTGTATCTTGCTATGGCCTCTATTCACTAGTAAATGTAGACCTCGTCATGCATTTCAGGGGAATTAAGCGTTCGCGGAGAGATATTGTATACCAACTGTTATTGAGTGTACGTTTTGATAATTCCTTTTAGTTTGTTTTTTTTGTTCCCTGACTTAGCGTCGGTTTACAGACTAAAAAAATAAATTTTCATTTTGAATGTCCAATATTAAATCTGTAATGTTTCAATGACTTTGCCATTATATACCTTTTATCTAGAGTGTAGGCGGGAACTCTAATAAAGCATTGAATGCTGAAACTCCTAACATTCCGAAGATGGTGGATAAGACATGAAAAACCATATCATGGAAATAAAAAGTGGTCGCAAGACAACAACTGATGAAATTATTTCTCTAAATGATATCTTCCACCTTCAACACGAATGTAAACTAACAAGAGAAAGAGGATTTTTATTTTGTCTTCAATATTTATGTAACTGTTTGCCATTATTTTAGATACAATTAGATCTTTATTTTTTAGAGTTTGCACGATTTTTATTATTACGTGTTGATCTTATGCATATTAAATTAGTCCTCATAAATGTTCCAAAACTTTCTCGAATTTTGTTCGTTTTATTTATTTACATTTTATATTTCTTTTATGGGATGAACCCATTTTGAACTGTTTGATACGACTCGTACATACATTTTCAAAATTACAATTAATCCCTAAAATACCTGTTGAAAATTGGAAAATTGGAATCGCGCGTAATGAAAAGAAAGGTACGTTTCTTTGGAAGTAAATAAAGAACATATAATTTGACTGTAGTTAACGAGAAAAATTAGAGTGAAAGCTGGCTGGAAAGCATTTTCTAAACAATATGGAACAATTGCACCGATAACTGAACAGATAAGACACACAAGACCGGATTCCTTAAAAGGAAACACGTACTTGGATTATGCATTCATCTGTCATCACCGCTCTCCTCCCATCCCGTGCCTCCCTTTCTCCACCCACCCACTCCCTCCAACCCAACCCCTTCCCCAGCACGCCAACTGCATTCGCGTCCACCCCCTCCTTTGTTTCGCTCGCTGACAATAGAAACACGCTTTTTAACAGGTCGTCAATTGTCTACGCGACAATGGCGCTACACAAAAGGCCTCCTCTGTCACTTGCAGAAATCACCAGCGCGTCGGCATGTCTCTGCTGAAAGCTCCCCCACCCCTCCCCCCTTCAAAGCGTGCAGGGCAGCTCTTTTTTTATTTACCTATATTTATTTATTTATTTATTTATTCTATTTCGAATGCGATTGAAGGAAGGGGGGATGCGTTCATAAAACTGTGAAAGAGATCTGAACAACGAAATATATAAGCGCTCAGTGGGATTCATTTATTTCGGTGAAGAATAGCTGTGTGGTGGGTGTATGGCGTCGCGCCGTGTTGAGCCAGTTTGAAATGTTCCGCGCTTCAAAAGAGATGAAAAGAGCCGCTAATGAGTGATTGGTTGTGAGAACGGCGGCTGACAGACGGTAGGACATCGCGCCTTGCGTTGGCAAGCTAGGGAAAAACAATATTCACATGCATGAAAGCTTGGATGAAAAACGCGGGAATCCGGAGTTTCGTGTGTTGTCAATGAGGTTATTGGCACGAAACTGTTGGTTTCACTTCTTCTGATCGTTAATGTTACTAAAGAGAAAATTTTTAAATTAATTGTAGAGAGAGCTTTTCGTGATATTAAAGAAACTGTGATGGCATTTTTATAATCGTCAAACTCTCTGCTGTTGGTTCTAATTTACTTTCGACCGAAGCTGAATTTGCTTACCGACCATNTCTGCTGTTGGTTCTAATTTACTTTCGACCGAAGCTGAATTTGCTTACCGACCATATCGAAAGATTTTGCTACGAAGACTCTGAAATCATAGAGGAGAAATTCATTTTTCTCGCCTCACTCACGTCGCAATGCCTTGAGCAAAGGACGGTTCTTCCGAGACGGCGTGTGTCGCACTAGGTTACGACTGAGACAACTCTTCAACGAAAAACACTCAAGAGTTAACCGTAGTCACAGTATGGGTAAAAGTGTCACGGGAAGAAATGTATTTAAAAAATGGAGGCTGTACCACTTGTTAGACTAAGAATATATATTCAGTATCTCTTTTGGCCAAGAACTTAGAACATAAGGTTATTGATTTTCTAATACTTGGTATACCTATTGCTACTAATTCCTGAAAGCAGTTAATTCAATGTGTTGTAAAAATGAATTAAAATGTTTACTTAAAATACTATTACAAATTCCTCATTCCGAACTATTTAATTAGCAGAGTTATTATGACTGAAACAGTTATTCGGCAAGTAAAAATAGTAACGGGGAATTATACTGATAGGTTATCGGAACTTGCTGTTATTCTGTAAAGATATGTTCTTATGCTTAAGATTGAGATAAATAATATTAAGGAGCAATTCATCAATTTGTATAGAACAATTTTAGGTAAAATATAATAAATTCTAAAGTTTTATGAACATTAGGAACAAATGAGTCATTAGTTTTACAATTTGCCCTCCCTTTGACTAGTAGATACTTTTCCGCATTTCAATAATATGGTAATATAGAACTAAGAATTGCATAATCGAGACTAAATTATTTGCGGAAACATCAGGATAGGAAACGGAGTCTGAGGATATAAGGTATTCTAGACAAACTTTGGTAAAACCCTGGAGTGCAGTCTTACAAAAGATAATTCAGCTTACATTGGTTCATCAACCAGCGAGCACTCCCCTGCTTCTGTTGAAATGCAGACGATGCGTTGCATACACGCGCCTGTGTCATTGTGAATTGGCATTTTTTTGTGTTTTAGATAATTACAATGTCCAAATGTTAGTAGGTGAAGATTTGTAGTATCTTCAAATTGAACTGAGAGTCACGTTTTTATGCGTCTGAACATTTTTGGTTAAGCTAAGAAAACTAATAACTAGTCAGTACTAATAAGAAATATTGTAACTAATAATAAAGAATGTAACTCATAAGAAATTTTCTTGTCTCATGTTACTTTACCACTGTGACCTCTGATATCATTCAATTAAGATTTTCAATGAGTAAATGATGATTTAGAGAATTACATATTTGCAAACAAAGCTTATGTTCATGTATCAATCACTACAAACTTCGAAAATAGTGTTTTTAATTAGTTCAAATCAATTCTTATATATGAAATACTGGGTTGGCACATTGTAATTTTAATGAAATTTCTGTAAGAGCTTCGTCATTACAAAAGCTTTGCGAGTGTATCTCGATTGAAAATCATTTCTTACACTCTGCTTTAAAATGATAAAAAAAATCGTTCTTTCATTTGTTGTATCTTAAAGCACGCAAAACATTTCTCGATTATTGGATAAAGTCTTTCAGAGTACATACAATTCAATTAAAATTTTACGGTGTTTATTTTCATGAGTTATTTAATGAATATCTGCTCATTTTCAGCAATAAATTTAATTAAGGGAATGGTTTACAGAAATATTTCTCCAACGTTCATTAATTTTTCGTCGAGTTATCCGCTACACTATCCACTTCACCCCTTTCAGCTATTGGATGAAACCCGTTCGAAAAACGAAATATATTCTGTCGCCTTTCATTTTTTATTCCTTTTTCCCGGGAAGTATTAAAGGAAAAACTCCGGATGCTGGATTCGGAGTGAGAACGAAATAAATATCCCAAATGCAATGAATCACGTAATGAATCTTTCACTAAATGTGGATTCGCTGGTGAAAACCATCAACCCACAAAGCTTCGTCGTACTCTCGTATGATCCATCCCAATCAGCCTCGTATGCGACCGCTCACGAAGTGAATGCTTGGTACATCAAATAGGATTGGAAATTGTGCATATAGCTTCCGGGGTTAGAACTGGATGAAAATGATGTACAGTTGTGGAAGAGCGAATGAGGGGTGTAGGGGTCAACACCCCTGCGATGAAAGCAGGATCCCGGGTTCGTCGTCAATTTCACCTGCCCAAACGTTATCACATATCTTCTTTGCGTGTACACGGAAGAAATATATACTTAACCAAACGTAACACGCAGGTACGTGTGATCGATACTTAACCTTCACATGTTAGAACGGGTGAAATCGATACTTAAGCGCGCACAGCATAGTATCTCCTGTATGGGTATGTGTCTCAGGTCTTCCGGGGTTTAGATCTGGGTGGAAATGGTGTGCAGTTGTGGAAGAGCGAATGAGAGGTGTAGGGGACAACAGCCCTGCGCTAAAAGCAGAAGTCCCGGGTTCATCACCATTCTCACCTGGGCAAAAGTTACCATTTAGGATTGAAAGTTATGGGAGTCAGGGTATGTCTGTCTATTTCTTTCCCTCATCTTAATATGTAGAAATAGGGGGCAGGATTGTAGACTATGGTAAAGAAGAGTAGCGACATCTGTAGTTGATCCCCACTCTAACTCTATCTTCTTCTCACTCCTTTCGTCTTCCGAAGGGGTTTGTTGCGGTTCCGCACTGCGCTCCAGAGGCTTAAAATTATGAGACGCCTTTTGAAAACGCGCTTTCAACTCTCTAAACGCGAGACAGGTATTGAGCTGGTGGCGGTCGGTAAGCGTTCGCTTCGTTTGAAAAATGGAGCTCCTCAGCTCGGCTCAGCTCAGTCTCTGTCTCTCTCCCTCTCACATCTCTTGCGTCTTTCGCTTTTCACTTTTTACGCTCGTTGATTTCCATTCCAACATGTGAGTCATTACTACAGCTAACCCATTAGCAATACTGCCGCGCTTCGTCGGTTCTTTCATTTTCATGCCCACTAAGTTCTGTAGTTATTCGACTTTGTCGATATCCATTCACGTTTAGACCTTCTTTTCGTGGGTGCATATTCGTTGCTACACAAACTGTTTAATTTATGGAGAAAAATAGCTAGATTTTCAATAAAAATTTTATCTGTGCATCAATCATTATTCATTGGTAAAATACTCGGATTAATTGAAAAAGTCAGAGATTTGTAAAAAAGTAATTTGAAGATAAATTTCAAATCAAATTATAATAAAAGGACGTAGTTTTCTATCCAACATAGCTGAACAAAAAGGAAATCTTTTAACAAAATTCATTATGTTAGCATGCATAAAAGAAATATGTAGAGTTATGTTTAAATAAAATAAACCAAATAAACAAAATTAATTCGAGGAGAAAGAAAATGAAGAGTTTAATAATTAGGTGTGAACGAACATATGATGAATGAGAACTCATTTCATCATATGATAGTATCTCCTGTAATGCATACTGGAACGATGAAGTGAACTGCCTCGTTGTAACTGAATAGAATGTAAATGCTAATGATGCCTTGCTAGTATAGGAAATATTGAGTTCCAGTAGGAAGGAAGTAGGAGTAATGGATGAAAATGAATAAACGTACGTGAGTGAACGTTGGTATGTTGAGCTCTGAGCTACTGTCTTCAAATTCCTTTGTTAGATACGACGACATACTTAACGACGTACATTCCTACTCACTCCACTTACAGACTATTTAAAGGTAAATAAATTTTTAACATAAGGACGTATGTAAAACGTGAACATTTTGGCTGAACTATTGTATCATAAGCATTGGTGAGGATGGGAAATCGTGGTGGAATAGATGAGGACCTACAATAACTATTGAATTATGTTGCCACCACAGAATAAACACCGTCACTTCTTAGCTTTCATTGACGTCATCCAGAAGTCTCGAGAATAGGTCTATGTGTGGCCAGCTGCCCTCCTGTGTGTTCAATTACATAATTTATCCTTCCACCATGGTAGTACGACAGAATTCGAGTGACTTCCATTCGCTTTGTAAGGATATCACAGACTTTTTTTTTCATGGTTTGTTGCCATGGTCTTATCCCTTTACTATGTTATTACAAGGATCACAAATATACCTTAATTCATTTCTTTGTCATATATATATTTCTCTTTTAACGTTCCTCATTGGCAGACGCGTTAAGATCGGTTCCCGCTCCTGTCGCGAGCAGGTGCGCGCTGCATCTACTTCATTCTTACGTTTCATCGGATATCTTACCTTTACAATTTCACTCACGTTTGTTTTGAAAGCATACATCTCCTCCACGTGTTTAATTAATTAATTCACATTTATTGCAGTTAATGTCATTTTTGTAGAGTTTGTATAGTTAAGAATATGGATATTTGATCCAAGATTATTTGAAAAATACGATACTATAACTGAATGAATATTTTAATAGGTGTGCTATACGCAGAATAAATTACGTTATTCGTCGGTATGTATCTGGTGGTGCTTGCATTTTCTGCTGACCAACGGGTTGTTCGAACGTTACGCGATACTTGAACCCACAAAATATACGGTGCAGAGACACGACACATTACTCCTTTCACCGCGATGTTAATACCTCTCATTGACACATAAACTCTCTTAAATAGAGGTTAAACACACTTCGGGGTAAAATATTAGTGTTATACTGAATAAAATTGGGATTTGAACTCCAGTCCTTCAGCTTAACGCGCTAAAGGGGTGGTGCAGTGATAGCGTCTAAATGAGGTAAACTGAAAATCCCGGGTTCGAATCCAGGACCGGTCTCCCATTTTCATTCAACCTAACACCATTCACCTCTCATTGAAATAAGTACTTCTTCATCAGTACAAAGGTATCTCACTGATCTATGGATTCCATTTAATGTCCCTAGCCATTTCCCGGAGTTCTCACGTGCGTTTTTATGTCGTTGTTCTTCTGAGCTAATTATCTTCTCGCATGTCATGCCGCTTCGCGAACCCTTTTCTTCCGAACGCCATTACGACAACGTCTCCATTGAGAAGGCGCAATGGCGCGCGTTGACAGCGGAAAGCTATCCTTCAATTGTGACGTCACATCCGTTTGACTCGTTCGCTCGCGTGCGAGCGTGGCGCCCCACGCGGCGGCAGTGGGTGGCGCAGGATGGGGGAAACAATGGAAGGACGAAGGGCCAGTTCGCTCGTTTGACGAAGGGTGGCGATCCTTCACGCATGTCACTGCGAAAGATGGAGAGAAAGTGAGGGAGGTTGAGGGAGGGGGCATTGGGCAGTAGACAGCCGCAACGGGTGGACGGACGGACAGACAGACGGACGGACGGACGATGTAGCGTTCGTCCGAGCGGCAAATAGGATTTTTGATCCTCCAGCGAGCGGATTTGAGAACCGGGGCTCAGGATGATTCCCTCAATGGAGTGAAAATGGACAACTATATAATGATTCCTGAAGGAGATCGGCTTTGATACGGGTTTTCACATTTTTGCTTCAGTTACTACTGAATACACCCTAAATCCACCTTTTTTCTGCACTAGAAAGATATCCACGTGAAAAAAACGTCATTAACGAAAGGGATATAACACGTTTTTTATTATTTAGTCACAACTCGGCATTAACGAGGTCCCAAAACAATTCAAGAAAAAGAAAAGTGAAAGTACCCAAGAAAATGATTGCGGCAAAATACAAAAACGGGATCATTGGAGGGTTCCTGTCTCCTGTCGGAACACAGGTTCCTCTGGTACTCAACTGAATAATATATAAACCGAGTTTTTTGATACGTAAACAAGGATCCGAAGTACTACAAATGTATAGGAACTTTTATTTTCCGAAATTAGCTTGATTAATTTCAGAGTAACTAGTAAAGAAATGATGTTTTGATAGATACTAATACAAAGCATTTCGTCATTCCTGGAATTTATTTTTCAAGTGAAATATTTCACTACAGCACAAAAGCTAGCCATTTACCAGTCTCTATGCTTCTCTGTGCCCTTTTGGGTTCCAACATCCTAACAGTTGAGTGGATTAAGTTTCGTCGCAACATAGTGCCATGAGATAAAAACATTATGCTGAACTTTAAGATACACATGAAAATTCCGTTCACCGGGTTCCACCGTCCCACTTCATCAAAACTCTAGAACAGTGTCTGGGAAAAAAGCAGATAAAGAGCAATCTTTGATTATACGAATACATTAATTACGTAACACAAGAAATTACAATAATTATATTTTTGAGGTCAGCAACGAAAATGAACAGAGAACAATCGATTAAAGTGAAATAGCTTATTACCATTTGTGTGAAGGCACGCAGGTTTCAACTGTTCCTTTTTTTGGCAGTGAATGATTTATTTATAATAAATTAGATTGATGGTTTTAGCAATATACCAAACTGCTAAAATAGTAAATCAGTACATAATTTAAATTTCAGCAAAACTAGACGTGCAGATATAACGTTTTTAACCTGACCATGTACGTACCTAAACTTATGTCAAAGTATTATTGAAGAAACCACATCAGACTGTCGTAATTTAAAATAGTCTTCTTATTCGATAATTGGGCCTATTTTTCTAGTGATATTTCCACAGGAAGAAAAATTTCCTTCTTCCACGAAAACTTTTATGAAATTGAGCTATTTTTAGGAATAAAAATTGAAAGAAAAAATATTAAATTTGTGTTTGACACGTGCTGGAAATACAGACGTGAAGTATGTAAAATAGAATTTTCTTTAAAATTTCCATTCGATTGTGAAACAGAAACAACGTGTATACAAATTGTATATTTGGGTTCTGGTCATTGAATTTATGCCTACTTCCTTTTTTCCTGTAACATTGGAAACCTCTCTCGAGAGAGAGAGAGAGAGAGAAAGAGAGAAAGAGAGAGGAATATAGGGAATGCGAGCGACTTTTTCGTTTGCTGTCCACGCTCTCTCCATTCGATCCCCACGCCCTTCGCCCACACGCGCGGGCGGAGTCCCGGGCAGAGCACTTGCCGATCGAGCTCTCCGAAGAAGGGTGACTGGCAGGGAGCCTCCACTCGCAAGATCCCTGGATCAGGGACGGTGGATTATGCACGTGGCATAGCGTACACAGTGATGTTGACAGACGTGCACTCTCGCTACTGAGAATTGTCGTGATGCCGGGGTACAATGTTGACACTTACCTTCTAATACTTTATAACGAATCAAACTTATTTTTATTAAAATTATTTTTTATTTATATCAACTTATGTTCCTCCGTAGGTTGAGGTTAGTTCCCTCGCTTTGCCACGGAGGACCCCAGGTTCAATTACCGACGAGAACAGAAAATTTGTAGCTTTTCTGTTCATGAAGCTGAAATGATGGAAAAGTGAACTTTCTGGGACTTACCATCGCTGTTGAAATACTTGGATACGGCAATCTAGATAATATCTAAATGCTTCTCCTCAAGTATTTAAGACATTGGGGTTCTAGTGAGTATACTCACATAGAATTGGGATTCACTGGCACTCATTAACATTGTCCTTAGTAGACCGAAGCAAAATATATAGAGGGAAAGATGTTGGGTTGTTGGAAAATTTAGTAGTGAACCAATAATAGTCTGATATAGGTGAAGGAAACCTCCAACAGAAAACCTCATCTAGTTCGTCCGAGTGAAGTATTGCACCTGAACTCTCCCACTGAAAACGTTTGACTGAAAATTCTCATACATACGTTCACCAGCACAAGGGGTTAAGAACATTTCCATTTCATGAATGTCATGCTTTCGAGATTAAAATTGATCATGAAGTAGGAAAGCAAAATTCAGCGTTTTCTAGCTTATAAGAATCCAAGGGCAACTCTGTTCCCTGTGCGTTATGTCGTTTTCGAAGGCAGTGCACGTATCTCCCTGACGGAAGTCCGCGATTGAATCGAGACGACCACCATTTGTCCACCCGAACGCGCGCTATTCGATTCTCGGTTGTCCAAGTGTGAAGAAATTGCTGTGTTTTTCCATTGAGTCTTCTTTTATTACACTGCTAGCTGAGAGTTCGTTCTTTTTCTAGCGTAAAATTATTGATTTAGCAATTGGTCTGATTAAGAATTGAATTGAATTTGGAATGGAAATTGCTGAAGGATATACTTGGATCCACCCCTTTTAGACTCGTCTCAAAACGACGACACCAAAATACTGCTAAATTGAATGCAAACAAATCAATAGATAATTTGAAAGAAATTAAAGGGATTGTTATTTATTTCTTCCGTGTATACGTATTCCCTATATGTCGAATTTTCAGATGCAGAGCGGTAAAAGTGGAAAAATGATAAAGGGACTTCGTTTTCAGAGTAACCACGTGGTAATTTTTTATGTTAGTCGATATTCTTCGTGAATGACTATAAAACCACATGCTCTTTATCTGTTAAAGACTTAATTTTGAAGTCTTTTCCGGGTATTAGTGGGTAGGATTTCTCCAAAGTATTTGTAGCAGAACTTTGAAATGAGGTCCATCCAGTGCTCCTTGCCACCGCAGCGCACCTTGAGGGTCGGTCGAGGGTCTGGTGGCTGAAGGGTCCTCTGGCCTCACGTTGCGGCCAAGGGTGCTGTTCGCCCTTGGGCGACGCGTGGGCAAGAGTCGAGAAGGGTTTCTCAAAACTGTATTAGGGAATCTATTCAGCATACATTAACAATAATACTTAGAACAACATTTCTATTCATAGACGTACTCTGCTATATTAATTGATGAAATCCTAGCAATTGAGTTTCTTCTGGTTTAAAATTGTATACGACATTATTTTAGTTGTACGGGTACTTTTTATGGACACTACATTCTCAGGCAATTTTTCCGTAATCGAGACCAAAAGGATTATTTAAGGTTTGAAGGTTTCACCCCACGCATTTGTGCAATTCATAAACATAGTATATAAGTGATATGAAATGTTATCTTCCATATTGTTTGCGTACGCCTTGACCTTTTTATTCGCACTTTGCAAACAATTTAGTTGTATATGTCGTCAACAGCTAGATGAAAATTGCGACGGACCGGGACTCGAACCCGGAACCTCTCCCGGAGACCGCATGTGTGATTGGTAGATATTGTCTACGGGCTTTCGGAGTCGGGGCGGGTGGTGTATTGGTATCACACCTGTGGCAATAGCAGGTGGTCTGGGGTTCGAGTCCCAGTCCGCCTCAGTTTTCATAAGGAAGTAGACTATACTAACTTCCCTCCACAAGTAGGTACTCGGAAAATGTGAGTTCTAGTTTTATACCTCTTGGAATCCATAATATAGTGCCTTTTTCAATAATTCAACGATTCTACTTGGATAGCTTTCTCATCCTCAAGTACCTCTGTTCTCATGAAAATATTTTGATTCGAAGAAAAAACCAACAAAAATGCATTTAGAGTTGTTGCGTTTTGGGTTGTTGTGAAGGGTTAGACAGCCATTAGTAACTTCCTGCAGACATAATCTCACTATCGGACAGCGGTGGTTTAGTGGTCGCGTCTTTGCTTCCACAATCCCGCTCAGTGGTAGAGCATGGGTTCAAACACTGCTCGGTCGACGAGGTGGACGAGTAGACTTCATGGCATGAAACTCGCCAAAAGGCATAAAATAAATAAATAAATAGAACATTACTAAAATTATTTCCCATTCCTTGCGTTATCTCATCGGCTGAACCTATTCTTGCAAAATCCAATACTTGCGTCGCGTTCCTTTCAATTGACACTACGGCTCTCTATCTCACACAGGTGTCTTGATGACATACAGCCAACTCAGCTTCTGAGTAAAAAGACGAAAGAGAGGAAATCTAATCGAGAGTGAATATGGTTGTACTTGTTTTGGTGTTGTTGTGGAAACTATGTTAGGTGATGTTTCTGGAAGGACTGATCCTAAGAAAGACATATAGGATGGTTCAGAAGGGCGTCTCAAAAGTGTGAACTGATTGTTCATCTTCCTGATTACGTAGAGAAAGTGACAGGGGATGGTACGTAGTAAAACTTGAAATTTTTATTTTTTATTGTTGTATTTGTAATTGTTGTATTGTTGACTTGTGACAAGTCTAATTTCAAGAGTTATTTCTCGCTTAATAGTAGTAAACATGATATTATGAATATAACGTAGTGTACGGAATATTTGTAAAATCTACCACAATTGATAAGCAATTGTGTAAAGTAATTTATCGAAGTGGCACATCATTTTACAGTCAAATCTTAATTATGTAGTTCAGTGTATATAGTTATCGCTAAATAAATTTGTCAATCAGAAAAACGTTTTACACTTCTCCTCGAGAAGTACAGGTTGGCAGTTTCTACAAATTTGTAATTCCATCGTAAAAAGTACTTTTATGTGAGAGAAACACCCATCAGAAGACAGAATCAACATTACTATACTATACTATATTAAATCCACTCGTAAATATTTTTAATAGTTCTTTATCGGAAGGGGTGTTTCCCAATATATTTAAGAGAGCTAAAGTGAAACCTTTACACAAGAAAGGAAACAAACTTAATATTGGAAATTACCGACCAATATCTCTACTACCCACTTTCTCAAAAATCCTAGAAAAATTGTTCTATAAGCGTCTTCTAGATTTTTTATCAAAATATAACATTCTCTCTGACGATCAACACGGTTTTAGGAAATCCTTTTCCACTACAAGCGCCATATTTTCCTTCTTAAACGATGTTACCACATCTCTAGACAGTGGAGAAAATCCTCAGGGTGTTTTTCTTGACTTATCCAAAGCATTCGATGTCATCGATCACGGAATTCTCCTTACCAAATTGCATTCTTTAGGCATTCGTGGACTTCCACATCAATGGCTAACTTCTTATTTAAAAGATAGATATCAACAAGTAGAAATATCCTATACTAAAAATAAAATACTTGAGCGTTGTCTTTCAGAAACAAAGCCACTTACTTGCGGAGTACCCCAAGGATCAATTCTCGGCCCTATACTCTTTTTATTGTATGTGAACGACATGTCATCATCCACATCAGATTGCAAAATGGTTCTTTTTGCTGATGACACTAATTTACTATGTAAACACGCCAATGCTCAAAAAGTTTTGTCTAACCTTTCGACTTGGTTCCATGCAAATCGTCTCATTGTAAACACTGACAAAACAGTGTCTATGTCATTTCACAATAGTATCACAAAATCTTTACCCCAGGTTTCTCTTTCTTTAAACGGAACACAATTAAAAACTGTTACAAATACAAAATTCTTAGGTCTCCATATTCAAGACAACCTCAAATGGAATTGTCACATTGACAATCTTAATTCCCAATTAAGCAAATTGTGTTACGCATTCCGAATCTTAGTTAACGCAGTTAGTCCACGTATTTCCCGTTGCGTATATTTTGCAAACGTTTACTCCCATTTACGTTACGGCATTACCTTCTGGGGTAATTCCGGTCAGAGTATTCAAACTTTCAGAATTCAGAAGAGGATAGTTCGGATAATTTGTAAATCTCACCCCCGAAACTCTTGTAAACCTTTATTCAAGGAATTAAATATATTAACACTTCCCTGCATTTATATTTATGAAACAGTCGTGTTTGTTAAGTCCGAATTACTGAAGTGCCACCCTTGCTTTATACGAAACAGTCTCGTTCACGAACACTATACACGCAATAGTAGTAATATTCATCGCCCTAGAGTGTCAACCACTCTTTGCCAAAAGGGACCATACCATTCGGGAATCGTTCTATATAATTCCCTGCCCAAGAATATAAAAGATATTATGAAATTGAATATCTTCAAATCCGCGGTTAAAAACTACCTCCTGCACCAGTGCTTCTACACTGTAAAAGAATTTATTGATTTTAACAAAAGTTAAATTCGTCTTGTGCTTTATCACGCCATTGCTGTAGTACTTTTTAAACAACTTATAACAATTTCAAAAACTATTTTCTTGCATGATTGTGTTGTCTTATGGCTCATATTAATTTAGTTTTATGTGTACTCAACATTGGCACGTTTGTGTACATAAATTCTGTAGCCCCATCCTGGCCCGGGTTTTTCTCCGGTTTTCCTTCGGGTAGAGGCGGATTTATCATACAGGTTCTCTAGGCTTTGTCTAGGGGCGGGTCTATTGTAACAATAAATCGTGAATTTAGTGTTATTTCAATTTTTAAGCACTATACTCAGAATAATCTATAGTTCGATAATAACTTACATGTAATTTTTTGCTTAAAATTACAAACATATTGACATTCTATTAGTATTATAACTCGCAGCTAACTTTTTATCTTATCTAGGAATTTTTGCTGAATTTTTTGAATCCGCCTCTGCCTTAGGGCCCTTGATCGGAATTGATGGGATGGTCCCTTGCTTGCTTCCGGAGAGTAAATTAGTTTTTTTTTCCCTCCACGTGGTCATACGCAGTTTGTACTGTTTTTTGACAATCAATTTATTTATTTATTTATTTATTTTATTTTTTTTGTTGAGGCTTTAGGGCTCGTCAACAGTACTATACTATTATTGTGTTTTCTTATAATATAGTAAGACATCCAGGATTTTAATTTTACTTACGTTCTGTCATTTGTACAAAAATGTTTGAAAAATAATAAATATAATTGCAGTTTTTGAATGTAATAGTTCAAGTGTAAATAATAATTTTCAAGAAAAATTTAATTTTTATTCCGTTATTTTACAATCATTTTTTACAAATGTGCTTCATTTTGTCATTCTCATTGTGAAATCGTAAAAATGATGCTAGAGAGTTTGGCAATACATTTTTAAAACAAAATTTTCACTTTCGCGTACGCTTGTTGTAAATAATGTAGCGACCAAGAAAGAAGCAGTAATTCAAATGCAGGAAAAGAGAACATATTAAATAACAAATTATTAAATATTGATATAGCACTTCAAGAAACACATGTATATCGCGTTCAACAATCAACATAGAAACGAAATTAGAAATAGATTAATTCAACAAGCAAGATGTATTTTTCCTTGCATTCAATTGTTTCATCGACCACTCTGTTAATACTAAGAAATGTACAGAAAATAAGTAATTTAACAATTTCATGAAGTTGGGATTATTGAAATCAATGGATTAGTTAAAGTAGACCCCTCGCCCCGCAACCTACTCCTCTGTCCGTGCACCCTTAAGAGATAGCGAAGAAAGGAATTGTTCAAATAAAAATAGTCTTTTTGAATTCAATCCCATGTTCACTAAGTAAACATTTTTTCTTCCGTCAACACTTTCTTGCATTCAGTGTGCTAGGTAAGGATGACAACACAGCACATCGAAAGAAAACAAATAAATTTATAAATTGATGTGTAAGGTCATGGAATGCTGGTTCATGTTTCAAATAACTTATGTCAGGTTTTAGCGAAGAAGTTTATTTAAAGTGTTAAACGTTGAATACTGTTTATAATTTATGAATTAGCAAGAATAGTTTTTCTTTTACAAACTCAATAGAATATTATTCTTTTGTTATTAAATTTGAAGTGTAATCGCGTTAGAAAAGTATAGTAGAAAGTATAGAAAAGTATAGTATTAAAATATATAAATAATTTTATACCATTTGATGGCCGAATATCATTTATGTTGTGCTTTTTAGAACACAATGTTTTGACTTTGGGTTTAAGTCGTCGTAAGGTGTAATAAATATAAAAAAACAACGAATAATAAAGAACAATTGAACGTGATATTAAATATGAACAAGAAAGCAGAAATTACACAGACGTGTTATAATATTTTGTTGTAAATATTCGGCCTTAAAAATATTTTGGATTTTAGCAGTGGAAATTGGTTGATAGCATTATATTAACACAGCAATACGATATTTTAGACCTCTACAGTTTTAGAATGTAATACCAATAATAACAGTATGAAATCGAATAGAGGTCTCGTGGGGTAGTAGACTCTTTGGATGATAGTTGAAGTAATTGGAGAGGGATGGGAGGAAGGTGGAAGCTGAGGTCCTTTGGGGCGGGAGAGCGATGAGGCGCATTCACTTAGGGCGGGCGCCGGGCCAAGGACCCATTTCTCTCAGCGCCCATGGGAAGGAATGGGAAGGAGAATTCAAGAAGGGAACAATGACGAAGATGTCTCACTTCCATCACATGATATCGTATCAGAGTATTGTTGTTGTTGTGGTTAGTTTACGGTTACGGTGGCTGTACTCTAATCTTCCACAAACACAATATTCTTTCTATGATTTCTTAATGCTGAAAAAACAAATTTGGAATGATTAACTCGCAACTTCCGAGTGCCTTCTCGGGGAGGGAAGTTTGCATCGCTTACAGCCAAGTAAAAATTACAACGGAAGGAGACTCGAACCCGGGATTCCTGCTTTGGCCGCAAGTGGGCTACCGCTGCACCACTCGCCTTGACTTCCGAAATCCATACACAATACTCACTTGGTCTCTTCCAGTGAACCTGTGTCACACCCCTACAATGGATAAGTGACCACTGGTGGCTCCCTTTTCTCAGGTATGGTCTCGTGTAATTCCCGGGTTCGAGTTGCGGTCCCACGTAATTTTCCCTCGTCCCAAGACAATGCATGTTTGGAATTATATACATGAGAACTAGAATAGGTTTCAATTATTTCTAAATTTTATTTTCCTAAATTTGCATGTCATGGACAAACATTGATTATATTCAATATGTCAAGTGAGTGAGAAACTTATCTTGGTGATATGAAGAAAACAAAAATATATTGTAGGTCAGTGAAAGGTAATACATTGCTGTAAAAATTCTTTGTTTTATTTGAAATACACGGTCTATTTTTTAACCCCCAAATAATTTTCTCACACACTCAGTTCTTTATATTTCTACTTGATTTTCCGCAAATAGAAGACCCCCGCCCAGAAATATTCCTGTAAATATGAGAGAAATTTTCACTCCAGATAGACATCCTCTGAAAGGCAGACAGTAATTACGACACTGGATGTTTTGTGTTCGATTTAGAAGATGTTCAAAATGTAGATGGAACTTACAGTAGATTTTCATGAAACAATAAAATTTAGCCGCTGGACACTCCTTTTGCCCCTGCGCAAAACCTATCTTCTAATACACGAGCCGGTTATTACACCTATATTCATATTCTGTCAATTGTTACATTTTCATAGATATGAACGGATAAGGTACTTACAAAGTACCAGACAATGACATTAAAAACGCAGCATTCACTTGCATAAAGATTATTAACATTAATAATTTATATATAATCTTATTTTCTTGTTCATATGTTAGTATTTCCTTCACTTCTTTTCTCTCGTCTTGAAGTCGAAGATGGAGGGTGGGATGATGCCACTTTTGATTTGGCAGGAAAAGATAAAAGTTCCGAATGCTCTTCTTGATGCACCTTATAGAAGCACACCTCATGGTGATGATAAATGAATGACATGAGGGTGAATATTTAGGTGGAATAAAAGACAGGGGAAGCGGAAGTACCCCGAGATGACCTGCCGCGAATCCCAATTCGTCCGCCACCGCGAATTCCGTTTGGATCACACAAGGTTTGAACCAGCGTCAGCAGAGGTAGAAGATGAATACGCTAGGTACTATGAGATCCCTTTGTTCATGTGTTAATTTAAAAAAATCGTTGAAATAAAATAATCCTATATTTTTCTTCTTCTTATGAACCTGCAACATTCTCTCACGAGAATTACAAACATTTAGAAATTGTATTGTCGTTGTCTAGCAACGCAATAATTATTGCGTCCTGGTGGCTGGCGAGGACTCATGAGCGGAGAAACGCTTTGGAGCCGAACAGCGCAAGGCAATGTCTTGTAGCGGACGCAATGAGGCAGAAGATGAGAAGAGAGCGAGGAAGGACAGGCCTCCTCCAGGGCGTCTCCGGGGATGAGGACCGTGGACGAGCAAGAGCGAGTGAGGACACTTCCATCGTAACGAGCGACATTCGTTTCCACTTCACTTTGCTCTGCTGTTATGTCTCTCTCTTCAAGGTGCCTTGGGCTTCGTCTTGCTTTGCACCTTCCAAGTCTTAATATGCTTTGGTGATAATACCTCACCATTGATATTCACTACACTCTTTAATATGTTTAATCTGCTCCACTTGAGTAAAAATGGCCATTGAGTGTTAGCGGCCATTCATTTCAAGGGGCTACCAGTGGCCGGATCATTGATCCATTTTATATGGCCAGCAATTTGGTGATGACAGATGGCCACTCCAATGGCGCTTTTTACTAGAGCACAGCGGGTCATACGGTACGCATTAAGACAGAAGATTGTGTATGGCAGTACGATCTGGGGATACAGGGTTGTGAACATGCACTATGAGCAGAAATTACGAAGATTAGAACGACAGAGTCTGCCATGGCAGGTGGGTACAATACAATATCATAAGATGCTATCAATGTACTGTTGGGAGAAATGCCAAAAGATCTGTTTCTACAAAAAGTGAAGTATAGGCATATTTTGAAGAGGACTGGGAAAATTGTGGTGAATCGGGAAATTATATTGACAAATGACAAGACATTACGTAGGAAGTTAACTAAAGAATTGATAAAAGGATGGCAGACACGATGGGAGGAGAGTTAAAATGGACGACTGACGTAAAATTATATCAACAAAGTGTACTTTTCAAGGAAAATACGAAAATAGTTTAAACCATGAGTAATACTGGAGTTTTTGACAGGTTGAAAGACAGCTTCTTTCTTGACAACAAAGCATCTGGGCAGACCGACAAAGCTGCGTTGTGCAGTAAGCAGCAATGATAGCAGATACTGAACCGTATTGTATATGCTCAGGAGACGAGGTGAACAAGAGGTCAAACAAAACGTAAAAAAATACGGTACTCTCGTCCGGTACAGCTCAACAATTTCTCAGATTCGGCGTACGGAAAAGGAAATGCGACCAGCAATTCAGTCCGGTCGATGTGACCCTGGGATAGATATGATACTCATTTGATAGCGGTGTCGTGGTCTTGCTCGCAACTCCGTGTTTGGCCGAGCTGTGCTGTGAGGTTGGACACGGCAAAGGGGGGACAAGGGGGGTAGAGGTCGAGTGGTTAGCTCCAGAGAAACTCATAGTGCGTAAGAGGGGTTTATTACTCACAATGACGGTTGATGGGGTGCAGGCCCAGAGAGAAGTGTTGGCGAGGTCATGCTCGTCAGGCTATCGTGGTTCGGCGGATGCCAGTAAGCAGCTCGGTCAGAGCGGAGGCTGGCGGTCCCGGGTTCGGTCCGGCTGGCAGGCCAGGTGGTGAGAGAGTAGAGAGTGGGCGAGATCCTCTGATCTTACCCCATTTATACGGTTTATAGCCTGACGTCATAACCTCGTAACCTAGTCTCGTCTGCTAGTGCGCCTGACCCCATTCTAACATGCTTAGTTGGGCATACTCGAGGTGGCGTCACGACATTTCCCCCCCTTCCAAAAAAAGGGAAGTCTCACTCCCGTGACGACACCCGTGCCCAACTGACACCTATATACATTCATTTTGCTTACATCATCTCACATTGCGCACTAAAATCTATATATGAATATTTACAATTTGTTCCACAATATCTCGCTTGCGCTCTTAAAATTTATCTCTCTAATTCACCATAAAAAAATTTCTCCCTTTTTTCTCTTCCCAATAACAATTCACAACAAAAAATTATATATTTTACACAATTCTATACAAGATAACACATTAATTCACATTTAATAATAGTAAAAAAAAAGAAAACAAAATTTACAAGTGAGGAAACAATGGAATATGGTTCTGCATCGGAACCATATTTATTACTGATACAGTCATCTTTCCCAGCTCTTTTTCCTACACTTTAGTATTGTACAAGTTAATACAGTTAACACTATTACTCCTAAAATTACATACACAATCCATGATATTACTCCTATTTACACTATATTGTCTTGACCTGATCTCCACAGTGTCAAATGACTTTTGATCTCTTCCAACGGCACGCTCGGCACTTTATGCGTGTCTTGGCTCTTGAGAGACTCCAGAAACTTACTCACTGTATTCGTCTCTTCTTTTAACATCAATTCAGAGAAGTTGTGAATTCCTAAGGACCAGGGTTGTACTGTTGGAACTACAGACGGCATTGAAAAATTAAAAATAGTAAAAAATGGGGGGAAATATTGGAAGGGAGCATGACCAGTGCCTCCGGGTGGTAGAGAAAAACTCCCCTCCCGATGTAATTGAATTCTGGACTGTTGACCTTTACACGAAATATTCAACCAGGTATTCTCGCTGACCGCGTAGTACCATTTACTAGGAGTCTCCCCTGACGCGATCAGTTCATACGGAGTCTCTGCTACGCTGACCCTGCAATCTTGGTGTATCCGTCCAGAGTCATTTAGAAACACCGCTATACTGCACGAGCGGGCAGAAGAAGAAAAGATTGGTTTTGGAGAAGAACACACTGTGACGGACGCCTCGCGACAGCCGCCCAGTGCAACTAAGAATACGAATTGCGAAAAATTTGAAGAAACGAGAAAATAAGGAGAGTCAGGTGTCAAGACTACGCTTCGCCCAGAATTACCTACTACCACTGGCCATGCCACAGTCTCATACATCCGGAACTCGTGACCCTTATGGAGTGGCAAGCTGACTACTATGGTTGTGCCATGGGTACTACTTAGTACACGCACCCGTGTTACCTCGTATACCGTACGCAACAACCTGCTCTGGAGTCCCACGAACTTCAGGCTGTCCGTTAGCGAACTTGACGCGTTAGCCAAGACGGAAAGAAGAAGATCAGGAGAAAGAATAGTAGGTGAAAATTTTCCCAGCTCTGCTATAGCCAACCTGGCCTGTATCCCCTGCAGGACCAGCTTTAATGACTGCAAGTGTTGCATCAGCGCAGCATACCTCTCCTGAATTCTGTCGCTCAGTACCCCAGTCTCTTGGGAAAGTGATACCAGCTCCGCAAGAACCCTATGGTCTCCCTAAATTGTTTCATATAAAGCATTCAGTGCCTCCATGGTGATCGACTGTACTCCAATTAATCAAAACGTTGGGAGGGGAAAAATGATTATTAATTTGTTGTACTAAAATTTTGATTGCTCGTCCGTTGAAGCACCTGCTAAGCAATGCAACCCTTTCCCAAAAAATGTTACTTGAAACTCTTTTTTCATATACTATTTATACGCGAGTCGAATTGGTCCTGCTAATTTCGAAGTTCGCAACTCAATGTATCACTTCATTCACTTTACTTCTTAGTTTATCTTAGGCCGCTGCACCACTCAGCTGCCTCTTCAGTCCTCTGTGTCCTACAGATCTGGAACCTGATTGTAGGCGACCAACGCTCTGAAGCCATCTCCGTAGTGACGGAGCCTCTCCTGGCTGTTCTCCACCCAACCCACATTGGCGTCGGCGGCTGCATCCCAGTGTCCACCCAGGCGCTCCCGCCAGGTCCGCGCTGGTGCACGCAGGAACCTCCAATTCTCCGGCTCCATGAGTCATTCTTCACCAACCCAGGGCTAGGCCGGCTGCTATACGGCTCATACATTCTTAAGGACGTATTCCCCATCTCTCTCAAGTCTGGGCCTATCGCTTTTCCCAGTCTTTGTTGTTTTTGTCAACACACCCCTGAGGGATGTATCTCTGTTCCTGAAGGAAAGGGAGTAGGTTTTTTGTGTGTACAGCACCCCATGCGTCCTGTGTATAGGTGTTTAATGAATAATGCGTAAATTCCAATGCTCTGGTTCGACACACAATCTTATTCCTAAAATCTAAATTTCCCCAAAAAGGATTCGAAATCCTAGATCTAAAAGTCTTTTCCCTCTCTTGTTACACACCTTCGCCATTAAATCGCTGTAGCCACGATTTGACGGAATGCCCTTTCTCTTTTGCATACCCTTCATTTTCAAGTACGCGCCCACGATTCCTAGCGTGTTCTTCGGACGACGTTCTTTCTCTTGGAACCTCATGCGAAATACTTACTGCTGTATCAACACTCCGCTTTGAATTTAACCCACTCATCTCTCTGGAGTCAATGCCTTGTCTACATACCTCAGAATCACCTGGCTTTGCTTTTTTCTTACCTAAATTCTTCGGCGAGACCCACGAACTGTCTGATTTCGATCTTATGTTTCGACCCCGTTTTTCTTTTTCGGAGCTTCTCAACTCGGAACGTTGATAATGTGGTACTCGATACAATTTATTATTTCCCCATATAAAACTATCTGAAAACTCCCCTAATAATAATTGGTCCATCATCCTCTTAATTTGTCAAGGGACCCCTTCTAAAATATTTCCTAGCTCTTTTTCTTGCTCGCTTTCACATACGCGTACTTCATAATTTTTTCCCATCTCCACCACCTCGTAGTCTACTATTCGTTCAGTTCTTAAGTTTTCTTCTTTGTGAGATGAGTTTACACATATTACCGGTATTGTTTGTTCAGTGTCAACTACACATAAACTCGAAACTATATTATCTGCTAGACCCTCCTTAATTAATACCTCCACACCTACATCTTCATTTACCTTCACTCGAACCATTTTTAATGAATTTGGTGCTAATACTACTTTATCAGCTAACCTAACTGATTTACATTGATTCATCATATCTTTTCTTTGAATACACGAGCTTTTCCCCGAAATCCCAACTACGTTTTCACTTTCGACCTTAGCGACTTGTTCACTGACCACTGTTTTATCAAAGCTTCCCGGGCTTTGTCTCACTTGCTCAAACTCTTCTGAAAATTCAGTCTCATTTACACATAATAGCTCCCATGGGTAACTATTCACACAATAATTTCTCTCACAAATATCTGCTTCCCCAGGTACCAATGTATCCGGTTGCCCGGTGGTCCCGGTAACTATTCCAGCTTCTATGTTCTTCATACGAATGCACGATATTCTCACCATGCTCGTCATTATTTATCACATTTGTATCTTCATTTGTTTCCGAAGAAAACAATGGCACTACATTCCCTTCTGACAAAATAATTGTCTTATTCCCTGGACAAATATAACTGTTAAATTTCTTTAAAAAATCTGAACCAATTATGCCATCATATTGATTCGATTCTAATTACATTATTAATAAATCATGTTCATATTTCTTTCGTTCTAATTCTAATTCCAAGAATCTTTCTCCATATACGTTCAACTTGTGTCCTGACGCGCTGGTTATATTCTGCGTATATTTCCTTAATGGAAGAACATCTAAAGGAAACTTTTTAGCGTCCAAAATCGTCACTGCTGATCCTGCGTCAATTAAAAATTGAAACCTTTGTCCCCATATCTTCACCTCTAATTTTAAGCCTTAATTTTAAACCGGTTGAACAGCGAAAATTACTGACTCGTTTGCGGAACTACCGGTAGAATGGAGTTTTTTCACATGTCAAAGTGCCCAGCTTCCCCGCAAAGCACACACATTTTTAATGACATTCTTGAATTTTATGTTGTTTCCCACAAATCATACATTCCTTTGACCTCATGTTACAGCTGTTGGCTAAATACCCACCCATTCCACAATTATAACACCCCAGCAGTTTCTTACGCAACTGTGCGTTCGTGCTGTTGTCGCTCCTGCCCGTCGTCGGCCTACCGCTGACGTTGCGTGGCAAGGACGCTGGCGGCCGCTTTGCTGCGTGTACAGCCGCTTCTGAACTCGTTCGTTCGCCGTACGTTGAATAACTTTCAATTAATTGTTCTTCAGATAATGAAAATGTATCAGCTTGCAACATGGTCCTGGGTCCCCTTACCGTAACAAAACGCCCTAATTCTGGCTTCAATCCCGATAGAAATTCAGCTAAAAGCCTCTCGTCGAACAAGTCTTCTAACAATTGTTTCTCCATATTCTCATAGGAAAGTAGCAATTTTCTACATATCCCTCTTAAACGCGTTGCAAATTCCATTACCCCTTCATTCTGTCTTTGGGTACAATTTGTGAATAATTTTTCCAGTGCAATTCTCGAAATTTTTGGCAAAAACCTATTATTAAGTCCGGTAGTAAAATCTCCNACCTATTGTTAAGTCCGGTAGTAAAATCTCCGTAATTATTCCAATAATGTGGATGACATTCCAAAAATGTGGCCGCTGTGCCGCTCATCCTTAACCTAGTTGCTGCTAGAGTCTGCTGTTCACGCCAACCATTAAAATGGTTGATAATCCTAACTCTATCCAAAAACGTTTCGATGGACACATCGTCCCCAGAAAAATTCGGAATCAAAAGCACATTATTACCAAAACCTGCCATCAGTACCCCAGTTTGTTTCGGTGAGACCTTTTATTCAAAATAACTTGACTCCCCAGTTTCTAATACATTAATTGTACATCCCCAATCCATTATAGTATGTTCTCCGTTTTTCTCTCAGGACATCGAAAGATTCATGTTGTTTTTCTAGTGTATACTCGTGTGTGTTTTCACTTCACCTCAGAAAAGCACAGAGACACAATACCCCCAAAATTGCATTGACAAACACATTCGGCAATAATACACCCTATGAGTACTCTTTTAATTTAACAAAAAAGGATTTTTGAGAGAAGGAGTTGGTTTTCCTATTGCTGTTGCGTTTCTACAACTGTTTTGTACGTACGACACTTGACCTACACTTCCGCGACATTGCAAGACTTGCGCATTCTCAATGACCTGAATTCTACATGTTCTATTACTCTGATTCACCTTGCTGGCTCATATGAATTTCCATGAAATAATGGTACCCTCTTCCTTGCTGCTTGTACATGTTAAAAAAAACAATTATTTTTGACTACAGAATCCTAATCTGATCTACTCCCAGATACCATACTTGACGGAGAGAGAGAAGAAAAAAACCCACTACTAATATTCACATCAACTAGTCGTGATATCTCCTAAGGTTTCAAAAAAGAACTCAGACCACACTACTGACACTAAGTCGTTGTAAACTTACATTTCCGAGGTTTCGAAAGGAACTGACCTCACACTACTGACACCAAATTGTCGTGGTCTTGCTCGCAACTCCGTGTTTGGCTGACCTGAGCTGCGAGGTTGGTCACGGCAAAGGGGGGACAAGGGGGGTAGAGGTCGGGTAGAGGTTAGCTCCAGAGAAACTCATAGTGCGTAAGAGGGGTTTAATACTCACAAAGACGGTTGATGNAGGTTCGGTCCGGCTGGCAGGCCAGATGGCAAGAGAGTAGAGAGTGCGTAGAGAGTGGAGAGTGTAGAGAGTGGGCGAGATCCTCTGATTTTACCCCATTTATACGGTTTATAGCCTGACGTCATAACCTCGTAACCTAGTCTCGTCTGCTAGTGCGCCTGACCCCATTCTAACATGCTTAGTTGGGCATACTCGAGGTGGCGTCACGACAGCGGGTTGAGAAGGCCTGGTGGTCGGTCTGGACGTTTTGGAGTGAGTAAAAATATTTGAACCACGATGAGAATCCCAACCGATACTCACTGAAAACTCGTGTAAAAATAATGTTAAGCTTGCATGTATATTTAAAACTTGCTTCTGGTTTTCCGTGGTTCCCAACGGTGCTCAATTAACAAAAACAGTCACTGAAGTATGGATTATAATAGCTGATATCCCCCTTAATAGTTCAAGGCTAGAGCGCTTGCTTAGATCGGAGATATCCCTGGTTTCATTCTCCGGCGGGGCCAGTAAAATCAGTGGCTTTTCACTTTTATTTCTCGGTTCATATAGTTATTATGATTTTACCCTCAGTAGTCTACCAGCGCTATTGTTATACTCTGATGTGGCAATCTAGATTCTATCTAGACGCTATTCTCTTCAAAATGTTTCCTGATGTGCCTAGTGAGTAAACTCACGTAGAGTTGGACCTTACTAGCACTCGTCATCTTGGTGATAATTTAGTGGAAATGAGAAATACAAACATATAATAGCTGATAATTTTTTAAAATGTGAAGAATATAACTTTTATTTAATGCACTTATTAATTTTCTTTGATAAGTGATAGAGATAATTAACTACCTGCCATATTATTGAAAAGACTCATACGATATCCTTTAATATTTCTTTCTTCAGTTACTTGAATTGAGAGTTCACAGAGAGAATACTAGGGTATTTTAGGTACAGTCAAAGGTGCATTTTAGGGCTTCTATACACCATGTACGCAAGAGTATCTCGGAGTGAAAATATGGTCAACTGATTTAACTCCTAATTCAATTGTTCATAAAATTTACAATAAGGAAAACGTAATGGTCTTTATATAAGAAAGCTCTTGGAAACAATACCCGTACCATCGGACTACACTCGTTTGCGACAGCGCTATAATGGAAGCCTATACAGAAGTACTGCTTTAAAAATATTGAGGAATTGCAGTATCTACACTCGCAGACATATGAAATGCTAGTGATAGTAATAAAGAAAATGCGTTTACAAAGAATTACATCCATTTTGGTTGTTCCTGCATATTAAAATGCTTCCATTTACATATGCGAGACATCTCGTTTGCCCGACCACATTCCTCAATAATGGCTCTTTTATTTCATGTGTTTTCAATGAATTTGAATGGCCTCACGTCCTACTATTTCAATCAAAACAAAGAAAAATATTTGGTATTTAAGCCTCTCAATAATTTCAATTTGAGTGGGAAGATGTATGTTAATTAGATTTTTTCTGATCTGTTTTGAGTAATTGTGCATCTATAGATTTGTTAAATAAATACTGTACATATCCTTAATGTATTTCTATATTTTTTAGTTAAATTTGTGAATCAAATAACTTCACCTCTTAAATTTGTTACATTTTCATATCAGTTTTTTCTTTTTGGTGATATTTTGACACAAAAAATTAAACATTTGTGTAATCCTAATCCCAAGATATTGCTAATAAGTCCTTTATATTTCAAGTATTTATGCGATTTGGAATCAATACCTTCAATAAGTATGTAAAAAAATGAAAAACATCATTTTTTATAATTTTACCAAAACAAAACCAAATTATCTTTACCAACATAGTAAGCCAATGTCAAAACAGGCTTCAGCATTAAAATATTAATTGTAATGAGATATATGCAGATATTCTAACCACAAATTAACTTGCCCAACTGAAATAGTTTTTTTGTGTATGCAAAGTGTCTCTCCTGACAACATATTATTATTTTTTCTGATTTTTTAAATTAAAAAGAAAAAAAGACATACGTTGATGGTTGAAATATATTTTTATTTTTCTTATTCTTATTTGAATTTTAAATTTGTGTACACGTATCTATATCTTTTTTCATGTTGCCCTTCAGTTTACCCTCTGTACTATTTCTATTTTTAAAGTTAGTTGTAATAGGAATTTCAACTTCGACCCTCGAGAAAGTTCGGGAAGTGAGAAAAGAATAAAAGTAAACAAAATATCTTCTGTTCTATATTTTTTTGTTACGTGAACTACGCTCATTAAAAAATCAATTTTCCACTGATCAAGAATCTATATCTTACGACCTAATTATGTTCGTTTTATTTGACAGATGAATAGTATGACAGTTATGTCATGTTTAATTTCTACATCATCACGTTGCCTAAGTGCTTTGAAAATTGGTTTGAATTTTTTTCATGATTCATTCATTGTTTTTTTCATGTTTTCAGAATTGTTCACGAGAAGACAAAGCCAAAATTTGTAATCAGCAAAAAAAT
This sequence comes from Laupala kohalensis, assembly GCA_002313205.1. NCBI lineage: Eukaryota > Metazoa > Arthropoda > Insecta > Orthoptera > Trigonidiidae > Laupala > Laupala kohalensis. The sequence goes on from NNCF01127996.1 coordinate 58,328, forward strand.
CAGGAAGAAGAAACATTTTAAAATCTATATTAGCACTTACGGATAAAAATACTAATAATTGTTAGAATATATATCCATCGTATTCTAGTAAGGAATCTATTCACGTTAAATTTTGTTATATTTTTTGCAGTTTCTTAAAATATTTAAAGCTGTTATCGTCAACGATAAGAAGCATACATTAATAAATTCTTCAAATCTTTTTAGATGAACGCCGTTTTAATATTTTAATGTGTAATATTTTACTCTTTGATAGAACAAGATGGGACGTATACCTCATTGCTGAAACCAAAATGTCGCATTACGGGTCTGTTTGATAACGTCTTACTTAGCTTCCTATTGGTTCGTTTGACATGTTTAACTCAGTGTTTGAAACTCCTTAGCGTTCACCTTCATTTTTCATATGGACTAGTATTTTTTTTCTGGTTGGAACAGTGCCTTTCATTCGATAGAGATGGAAACGAAGAAAAATATTCAACTGAAATCACAATTAAGGTATTTAAATGAAAAATGTTTAAAGAGCCATAAACATGATTTTACGTGAGGTAATAATGATTAAACACCATCATTGATTATGGAAAGTCATGGTCAAATTATCATAGATTTAACGTTGTATAGAATAATACTTAAAAAAATTAAATTATATGGAGATTTAAGTTTTGTTGAGACAATTGAAAGTGCCAAATAATTAAGTTATGAAAAATGATCTATGTGCCAAATGTGAATTCCAGAAACGCTCCAACTATCACGGCCAGTTCCAAACGAGTACGTGTCACAACTAATAACCAGAATTTTTCAAGACTTTAGACAAAGTATTGACAAAATAGTAAAAGTAACATAATGTCGCCGTCGTAGTGAGTCGGTCCCACGTCCTTACGACATGGGACACAGACAAAAGGCTCTCAAGTATTTAATTTCTTTTTCTGTTCTTTTCTCCTATTTACCTAGTTTTTCACTTCTATCGTTTTATCTTCTTTACTGACCTTCTCTGTGCTGAACGCTCACCCATGATTTTGCCGTGTATGGCGGATGGAATGGGTGTCCAGGCGAGTTGAGAGGTCATGCAACCCTAGAAGGATTTACTTGTAAGCGTCATCCAATTCTCTTGCTTTGGCCTCGACCTCTTTTAGATGGGCGATCAAAAGGTAACCCACCCCCAAAAAATCGGCTCGGACTAGATCTTTGACTGAACTCCAGGGTGAGAGAGGGCGAGCAGGGGGTCCTTTCCGCTGGTCGGCGGCGTTGGGGAAACCCTGTTTAAAGAACCCTGCGTGCCCCGGCAATATCCCCGTGCCAATCCTGACCCCGCAGTGGGGTGTCCCTTTGTTGAACTCTGTAGTGGGTGGAGAACACGGAGATGAAATGAAAAAGGGAAAAGCCCGTTCCCCTTTTGTCGCTCCCCCCTTTTGTCCTCTTCTTCTAGGATGAGGCGACTTGTTGGAAAAACTGTCAACTTGAACACTTTCTTTGCAAGGATAGCGATAGGCGCACAAATCCTCGCTTTCTTGCAATGTGTTGAGAAGGGAAAGTCGTTTAAGTCAATTAGATCCTGTCGTCTTTCTAAGGCATTAAACAAAAATTTCGGTCAGTTGCAACCTGTCATGGTGAAATTCTGCTGGAGGCACGGACAGATAAGCAAATTGAATTTATACGGTCGATGAAGACTATTACTGGCTTAAAGATCAAGGTGAGCAATCACCTCAGCTTAAACTTGTACAAGGGAGTTGTCAACCACAAAAAAGTGAAGAAGGCATTTTTCGAATCTAAAGGTGTAGTAAATATCTACAGAATGAGGAAGAAGGTGCAGAAAAGTTTGACCCCACCTCCATACTGGTTCTGACATTCGATCACCCGTCTCTTCCAGAAACGATACACTGGTTTTATTCACTACGTATCCGCCAGTATGTGCCGAACCCTATGTCGTGTTTCAAGTGCCACAGGTTCGGTCACACTTTCGAGTAGAATAGTTGTGTCGCCTTTCTAGTAGAAAAGAAAGTGCAGGAGGTTAAGACAACGGAGAAGAAGTACAGTGATTTACACCGTACGCTGAAGCGCGGAAGAAGTACAGTGCTTTACACCCTGTATTTTCGACCAGTTACTCCACCGCAGCCAAGACTCCTGTAATAAAGAAGAGCGTATCCGTTTAAGAGGATTTCACTGACGTGTCTACGACAACGTCGTGCACATGCAAGTGTAAATACGAAAAAAAGGATGTTTCAATCGTTCCCGAGAAATCTAAACCAATACCAACCGCACGTCAATCTACTACTAAGAAACCGTCAAGTAGTGCGAAACCTACCACGGTAACAACGAAGACAGAGACAAAGAAAAAGCAAGGTTCTAGAGATAAACCCATGCACATTGCAGAATTTTTTAAAACTTCGTCTTAAAAGTCCCGAAGACGTAAAAGGAACGTCTCTGTACTTCATTCCTCCGAGACAGCATGTGTATTGTCCGACGGTGATGTGGAACTGCACATTCACGAACCTGACCCCGGAAGTTTCAAAAATTAATGACTTCCATACTTCAGTGGAACATTAATGGCTATAGAACTCAACGTGAAGAGTTACAACTCTTAGCGCGTCGTAATCCGATCTGTTTTTACATACAAGAGACACACCTTTTACCAGAACACTCACCCTCTCTGTGAGGATACAGCAGCTTCAAATATGACGACACCACGGGAGATCGAGCAAGAGGTGGAGTTGCCGTGTTTGTTAGAAACACAATCCTCTGCTCACCTGTCTCCTACAAACTCAAATCCAGGCTATAGCAGTCAAAATACACAGCATACCAGCTACGACTGTGTGTTCAATCTATCTTTCTCCGTCACGAGATTTCTTGGAGACTTCCCTCAGGGATTAATTTCACCAGCTCCCTCCATCATTCCTCCTCCTTGGAGATTTCAACGCCCACAATGTACTGTGGGGCTCGTGGAGCGATTGCTCCAGGGGCCGACTGCTGAATTGTCTCTTTTAGCGAGGTGATTTATGCTTAAAGAACACTGGGGAGATGACCCATTTCGTATTTGGCACGGGGTCATCGACTGCTATAGACCTGTCAGTTTGCTCTCCTGACGTTGCTGATAACTTTCGACGGAAAGTAGAAGACGATCTGCATGGTAGCGACTATCATCCTATCTGGTTGTCCTTGCAGGAACGTGCGACTGTTTCCGATTGCAAGCCCCGAAAATGAATTCTCAGTAAAGCTAATTGGATACTTTACCGTACTGTGTGTCTTCAGAGAAACGGGTAGTGTCTAAGAGAGGGTCGACCATCTGACCCTAGTGATTCATCACGCCGCTGAAGATTCCGAAAACATCTGTTTTTCCGTGAAGACCTCATGTCCCCTGGTGGAACGACGCATGTCGGTCCTCCATTCGGGCAAGGCTAAGAGCATTGTGGAGATTTAAGAGTAGTCCATCTCCGGAAAACCTCGCCACATATCGGATTGCTAGAGCAAAAGCGCGCAGAACTATCAAAGAATCCATATCCACCTTCTGGAAGGAGTTTCTAAGCACCATTAAGAGAACAACATCGTCCACTAAAGTATAAGAGGCAATCCGAAATATATCTCGAAGATATTCTCGAGTCTCACTCTCTGAGCTCAATTATCAGGGTCGGGTTCTCACCAACAACACAGAAATGGCAACAGCAATGGATGAATACTTTGCTGACCTAACATCTATATCAAACTGCGATCCTGATTTCGCGAGAAAAAGGGAAATAGCAGAGAGCACATCTTTTGACTTTCGTTCCACCAACTGGGAACCCTACTACTCATCCTTCTCTATGTGGGAACTAGAGTCAGCTCTAGAAACAGTCCACGACACTGCGCCTGGTCCTGATACAGTTCATAATGAAATGCTGAGACAACTCTATCTCGAGTCGAAAGAATACCTTCTGGATATCTTTATTCTTTCATGGTCTGAGGGAGTATTCCTTAATTCCTGGAAGAAGCAACGCTTATCCCTTTACTAAAACCAGGTAAGGACAAAACGACCATCAGTAGTTATCGAAGCATTGTCTTGACGAATTGCGTCAGTAAAACTCTGGAGAGAATTATCTACCGACGTCTGGTATTGTATCTTGAAAATCATAATTTGTTGAGTCGATCTTAGTGTTGTTTCAGGAAATTCCATTCCACCTTGGACAACTTACATCTCCTGGAAACAGCAATTGAAGATGCTTTCGTCCAAAGACAACATATCATCGGAATATTCTTTGATATCGAGAAGACGTATGATACTACTCGGCGTCATGGCATTTTAAAACAACTCTATTCCTGGGGATTTAGAAGACGTCTTCCTCTGATGCTACTGTCCTTATTGGATCAGCGTTCCTTCCGCTATAGAGTAGGAAGACACACCTCGTATCTCCTTCTTTAAGAGAACGATGTTCCTCAGGGTTCAGTCTTGAGTGTGACCTTATTTGCAGTGGCTATAAACAGCATAACGTCTGCTGTAAAAAATCCTGTTTTACAATCTCTTTTTGTCGACGACTTTGCTTTGTTCATCACAGAGTGTCACAGGTGTGGAGCGACAAATCCAACTCGTTCTCAATAGATTGGTCGAAAACAACTGGTCGAAAACGAGAGGTTTTCGTTTCTCCGTAATTCCAAAACGAGATCTCTTAAATTCCATCAAGTTAAGGATTCTGAGTGAATGGAACAATGACTGGTTAGCTGTTGAATGGAATAAGCTCCGACTTATCAAATCCTCTGTTAAGTCATGGAGCAGTTCCTGTAGGTCTGCCCGGCGCCGCGAGGTCCTGCTGACCCGCCTGCGCATAGGACATTGTCCTCTCACTCATAGGTATCTCTTACTACTTGATGATGAACCCGTTTGTGAGGAGTGTAGCTGTTCTCTGACAGTGCGTCACCTACTAACTGCTTGCAGAATATACTCGAGTATACGGAGACAAATTTATCTGGCTGTAGATTTACCAACAATTCTCGGAAATGAAACGGGTAATGTTAATAAACTATTGAATTTTATGAGTAGATCGGGGCTCCTCCCTCAAGTTCTCTGGAGGGTTTAAAATTTGCATTCTTTTTTCCTTTTTCCTGCCTTATTTCCTTTGATCCTTCGTCTGTGATTAGAAAATATAATATTAGGAATTTTTCTTTCTTTTTTTATTATATAATGTGCTGGGCTACTGTTTTCTTTTCTTTCAACTTTGTATTTGGATATTATTTAATTGAGGAGGGTTTTTTAGTGGGTATGGTCGACATATTCGGCGAGTCCCACACACGGGAAGAGTCACTACGGCTCTTCTCTATGGTGCGAAACTGCATTTTCCCCACCTGCATGGGCTCTAATGACCTTGCTGTTGACGTGCCCTTAAAGCCCCGCAAAAGAAAATAATATAATTAGACATCCGAAATATAGCGTGGTCACATCACCCACTTTTATACAGCTTCTAGATCTTTCTCGGCGCTTGATTTAGCCATCAGCATTTCCTCTTTTTCCTCAGTCTTGGACTGGACAGTTCTTTGCGATCTGTATGGGAGTGACCACTACCCGATTCTTATATATTTGAACGTTTTTTGCCCCTCGGTTTCACTCCCCTCTCAGTGGATATTCAAAAAAGCTGACTGGGATGTGTTTAAACGCAACATTAATCTTTGCGATGTACCTTTCACCGATGTGGATTCTATGGCATCCCATTTCACCAACACGGATCACAAAGTCACCGATGTTGCCATTTCTAAATTATCATGGTGTCTAAGGCATAACCCTGTTCCATGGTGGAATTCGGATTGCGCAAAGGCGGTCAGCGCTGGAAAGAAAACTTTAGAGCGGCTTAACAAGTATGCCACTGCTGAAAATCTCATTGAGTTTAAATCGTGCCGAGCCAGAGCACACGAACTCTTCGAGAAAGTAAGTTGTCCTTCTGGAATGCTTACATTTCATCTCTCACAAGCCGTACTCCATCAGTCGTATGGCAGAAAGTACGCAATATTTAAAGTACGTGGTCCTATTTTCCATCCCTGGTCTCAATGTAAATGGATAGCTTCAAACTTCACCTGAAATCATCGCTGATGAACTTGCATGGCATTACGAAAGAGTCTCTAACTCCTCCGGTTTTCCTCCATTGTTTCTTCAACAGAAGGTCGCGCGGAAAAGTGATGCTTGGATTTCTCCAGTAGCAGAGACGAGCGATATAACACTCCTTTCTCAATGACGGAGCTGATCTCTGCCCCTTGCGTCAGCCCCTGGTCCTGATCAAATACGTAACGCGATGCTAAAACATCTTCCAGAGATAGGCATGAAATTCCTTTTGAATTTATTTAACTGTATTTGAAATGAGCATACCGTCTGTGTCTTCACCGTACACTTCTGACTTTCTAACACTTACTATTCAGAATCTAATAAGCAATCTAGTAATTCAAAATATTGAAATAGTCCTTTGTTGGGTTCCTGGGCACGTGAGTATTACTGGTAACGAAGAAGCTGATGAGGCAGCGAAGCGTGGAACACAGAGGGCAGTCCTTGAACTTTCAACTTCTCTTACGTCAGATTCAAAGGTTGACATAAGAGCGTCTCTTCTTAAGACTTGGCAAGCCGATTGGCAAACTTATGCCTTCAAGCTGAGGAAGGTAAAGGACTCCGTTCAAACCTGGTCAACATTTCGTGTGAACAGACGTGAAGAAATGATCTTTATACGTCTTCGTATTGGCCACTGCTATCTTACCCATGGTCATCTCTTACGCGGCGAACCTCCCATCTGTGAAACTTGCAACAAAACTCTTACCGAGGAACACTTTCTTCTGGAGTGTGTCAACTATAGTACCAGCCGACGGCGATACAGTCTACCCAACAGTTTGGACGTTATGCTTGGGCAAAATGAACCGATTTTGCTACGTCTTTTTAGATTCATTCAGGAATGTGGCCTCTGGAACAGTATATGATCTTTATTCGTAGAATGACATTACTCAAATCCGTAAACGAAACGGGATTCCTTCCACAAGTTCTGGGCAGGGTTTGGATTTAAACCATTTTCTTCCCTTTTTCTTTAAATTTACATTTTTCTTCCTCACAATTTACTTTTTTCTTTGTTTTCGGTTTGTACAATGTTTTAAGAAACTGCCGTCTCTTTTTTCTCGCCTTTTATGTTTGGATATATTGTATGTCAGAAGGTTGTTAGTGGGTATGGTTTTGTCATTCGGCGAGTCCCACACGCGGGGAGAGTCATGTTGGCTCTCATTAGTGCGTAACAGCATTTTCCCCACCTGTAAAAATAAATTAGGGTTCTAATGACCTCGATGTCGGCGAGCCGTAAAGTTCATATTAATTGCGAAGTTGATTGCGCGTAAGTCAGCTGAGCTGAGAGTCCTGAGATCTAATCTCGGTCCCGTCTCCTATTTTCATTCAACATAACACACTCAGAACATTTTCCATATATTTTGACGTTTTTAATATACTATTATTTTGGATAAATAATTCTATTTTTATATTTTAATGTAATAATGAATAACTTGGAGAGGTCTGTAATACGATGATTCCCTCTGTTCACTGCATGAAATAGGAATTGCATGGAAGTACGAATTCGACTTTTATAGCAGAAATATCATTTTTTAACGGCTGCTAGTTTTATCATATCTGTATTCAAACACTGAAAGTGTGGGTAAAGTTAATATTTCGCTGGACGTCCACAGAAAACTGGAACTATTCATTCCGTTATCGAACTCGCGTGCTCTGTAGCGTTTCACACATTCTTTTTTAATCCTTTCGGGATGATTCTTGTAACCGAAAACGCGACTCCGTCTGTTAAATGATACTCAGCTACGATAAATTGGCTCTCGCTCGAGGGGGGAGATTCTAATGTTTGTTTCCTTGAGTGTATCGGTCGCCGTAAACAAAAAAATCGAGCTAACGTATGCTCTTTTTATTTCTTTTTTGTGAGTGCCAATGTATCGTTGGATTTATATCACCGAGACCGTGTTTTTAGTAGTTCGACGAAGGTTATTTTCCCAGACAGTATAATTCCATTCTATAGCTTGCTTGTGTTGCGCTTCATGATGATAAAAAAAAGTTGGAGAATGGATCGTGCACGATAATACGTGAACGATGCTCCTCTGAAGTCGTTCGTGTTGGATACAGAGCCGCGATTGTGCCTTGATCGGTTTTACATGGGGTGACTCTTTGGGCCGACGCTATTTGAGATGAAGTGGGGATTTGAAACTGCGTTAACTCCATTCTCTTCTCTTGAATTCCGGGGGCAAAATTGTGGGGGGGGGNATTATACAAATGATTTTAATAACTTTTTAACCAATAAAATATTTTCCTTTGACCCAAATTATAATATTTCATAAGGGCTACAAAATTGTTCTTATTTCTCTACATAAAATAAATTGTTAGTTTTGATTACTAATTACTGCTAACTCCCTAATTTGAGATGTGCCGTCTCGCAAAAAGGAGGAGTGATAGCAAGTATAATTTTCGTTGAGATTTCACGCTGTGTAATAGTGTTTCCGTATTTCTCTTGATATCAAAACACCGGTGACTGTGTACATTCAAATAATGTACAATATTAGTTATTTCGATCGCTACAATTAAGCGTGTAATGCAGTTTACAAAGAATAAACCGCAATTATTGACTGTTTCCATTGTGCATACATTGAAGAAGTTAAATATATGTTATTATTAAAAATCATTCGGTCGTTGATATTGGATAGTCTTTGACCGGACTAATAGAATGAAACGTTAAGCTGATTCTGTATGTAGTGTATGTACTCCTTCCAAAACGAACAAGATAACTTGACTGACCTACGTTCCGGCGGTCTGTTTTAGCGTAGCTTTTAACACAAAACGAACAAGATAAGTTAAAACCAGACTCTTTATGCACAAAAGGTTCATTGAATTGGGGAACCATAAAGCGTTGTTTCGATGTTCGCGAGCGAATAGTAGTAATATACTTAGAATTGCCTCTCACTGATATGTTATACAAAGGAAAACGTTAGTCTATCCAATATCACAATGAAGTTCACTTTCAAAAAAACGTGGTAACTCTTTGAAGGGATTCAGAATTTTAATATATACGAAGGTGAGCGAGGGGATGATAGTGTAAAACACGATAAAGACCTTCAGCCTTGAAAACTTAAAGGGTAATATCACGATTGATATTTCTGCATCATCAAAGTAAAGGGAAAACCCAATAGCAGTAAATATCAGTAAATCTTCTTTATTACAATATGCATAATAGGAATTTTCTACTGTAGTAGGTGATTCATTACTAGAGCATGGATCGATATGAACTAAATACCGGATAAAATGCACTATAAAAGTTCAAAATGTGCGCTAAAATATACAAAATATGCACTATAGAACTCAAAACTGCACTTTAAAAAATAATTTGTGTTTGTCTCTACATATTACTGAGAAAGTACAAGTGTAAATTGGGTCAGGTAGGTAAAATGATTCAGATAAACCATATTTCCATAATAAACATGTAATTTTGGATTTATTACTGAAATTTAACATAAAATTTACAGATTTCAAACAAAAATCTTCAAAATATGCATTTACAAGCGAACAAAAATCTTTAAAAAGATGTGTTTACATTCTCTACAGTACACTTATGTTAGAATCACTTTAGATTCACGTTATTTTGTTAACACACGCGTCGACGCGTTTTCCCCAACTCCTTTTTTCCACCTCCTTACCATATTCCAACACCAGGGCGTGAGTTAACGCTGGCGTTAGAATCACGTGAAATTAACGTTTTTAGTTTGCCACGTGTCGACACGTTGGCACCCAACGCTTTTTTCACCCTCTGCTCACGCCGACATGAGGGTGCGCGCGGGTTACCGAAGCTACCTGCAACAGTTGGGACGATAGAAACCACGTGGTGTTGTGTTTACTTTTGCCGAGTCGGTATTGTGTTCATACTGCCTTTCTGTTGCTGTTGCCGCTGTGAGTTGTTGCGCTCAATCTGTTCTTTAGTCATGCTGTTGTGTTTTAATATGGTAGGTAAAGAACTAGTAACGACTATGCTGTGGCGTAGGCATCGCGCGTTATTATGTTGATTTGAGGTTAACCTTGTAATGCGTACATACTGTGTTTGCATTTCACCAAGAACCATCTATTTCATTCGGCAATCATCTCCCCAATAATAATAAAATTAACTATTTATGTTAATATCAAGCGACCAAAATAGAACACTAGATCTGGTTTCCACCCAGAAGAAGAGAGGCTAATTTCACATTTTTCACAAACGTTATATTCGCGTCGGTGAGAGACGTTAGGCACGTTGGACATTCCAACTAGGATCTCACCCGCAACGTTGGAACGTGAATCTAACGTAAGTGTGCTGCAGGGGATNGTTGATTTGAGGTTAACCTTGTAATGCGTACATACTGTGTTTGCATTTCACCAAGAACCATCTATTTCATTCGGCAATCATCTCCCCAATAATAATAAAATTAACTATTTATGTTAATATCAAGCGACCAAAATAGAACACTAGATCTGGTTTCCACCCAGAAGAAGAGAGGCTAATTTCACATTTTTCACAAACGTTATATTCGCGTCGGTGAGAGACGTTAGGCACGTTGGACATTCCAACTAGGATCTCACCCGCAACGTTGGAACGTGAATCTGACGTAAGTGTGCTGCAGGGGATGTATATAAAATTTAATTGAGATTTTTCCTAGGATGTTAAAACTGCTATAAATTGATTCCTGAAGACCATAGAAAGTCAGGAAGGAATCTGAAAAAGTTTGCAAAATTTGAGCTTATTACATAAACACGTATCTTCATGATCAATGAAACAATTCTCTTTCTAACCGCGTCTTGAGCCGAAAATTTTATCAATTTACACAGTTATCATATGATACGAGTCAAGAGTGAAACACTAAACAACAACGAAAGGAAAAGAGAAAAACAGGACATTTTATATTTGATGAAGAGTTAGTTGAAGGTTCACTTATATCTAAGTTAGATATTGGTGAAGAGGTTATGAAAGTTCATAGGCAATGGGTTTCTTTTATATAGTAACACTTTAAAAGGACCCCTATAAAAGTCAGTAATATTAATTTTATTCGTTTGAAACTCTTGCATACATGGAGTAAAACGTGGCTGAACCTTGCGTGGAATATCGCTGCAACTCACGTTAGATTCACGTTCCAACGTTGCGGGTGAGATACAGGTTGGAATGTCCAACGTGTCTAACGTCTCTCACCGACGTTAATATAACGTTTGAGAAAAATGCAATTGCAACTTTCGTGAAAAACGCAATATCAACGTTTGTGAAACACGCGAATCAAATTTATATTCTTGGTGGAAACCAGATCTATTGTTCTATTTTGGTCGCTTGATATTAACATAAATAGTTAATTTTATTATTATTGGGGAGATGATTGCTGAATGAAATAGATTGTTCTTGGTGAAATGCAAACACAGTATGTACGCATTACAAGGTTAACCTCAAATCAACATAATAACGCGCGATGCATACGCCACAGCATAGTCGTTACTAGTTCTATACCTACCATATTAAAACAACAGCACAACTAAAGAACAGAATGAGCGCAACATCTCACAGCGGCATCTACAGAATGACAGTCTGTACACAGTACCGACTAGGCAAAAACAAACACAACACCAAGTGGTTTCGTTCATCTCAACAGTTTCGGGTAGCTTCGGTAACCCGCGCGCACCACGGTGTCGGTGTAATCAGATGGTGAAAATGCGTTGGATGAAATCGTGTCGACGTGTAGCTAACCAAATAAAGTGAATCTAAAATGATTCTAGCGTAACTGTACTGCAGACGTAGCAGTCGAAATATCAAGTTCCAAATCTACAGCGGAACTCCAACTGGACAAGAGAGTATTGCATGATATCGACCGCGGAAACCTTCAAGGCGATATCATCGCGAGTAACTATAAGCAACTAACTCATTGCCTGGACCACTTAGTTAGCTGTGAAATACGTACTGGGAGTCAATCCGACCGGAATGGATGGTGATTCCTTGTATCCGAGTTTTACAGAATAGATTCGTACAGTGCAGTTTTGAATTCTTAAAACGTGAACACTTATTTTATGTATTAATGAATAGAAGGTTACTGAGTCAGAATTTCTTTGATTATTATATCTTTTATACCATCCCTAAAGAGTATCATACACAGTACATTTTACAATCCTATATTATTAAGCGAGCAATAATTGTATGTATGTACCCATGTACTTTTAATGAAATTCACAGATTAGATGTATTTTGGGAAAATGAGGTATAACATTCTCTTTTTTATTTGTTGAACAATTTTAACACGCGTAAAACTAGTGTCATTAATATACCAAAGCACACTCGTACATTGAGATAGTGCCTGATGGTCCTGTGGTTAACGTACGAACTTCACACGTATCAGGTACAGGATTCGAATCTCCGCGAGTGCTGGTGTGTTTTTTAAATTTATTTTTGTCGATCATATGATAAGTCTATTATTCATTTATCCTCTTTTTAACATTTTTACTATTAATAAATAGCTGCTGAGTAATTAAAATGCGAATAAAACTGCTTAACTTTGTTGCTTAACTGCAGGAATTTTTATCTTATCTTATTATTAAAACGGTAATGAAATGACCGCACCTAATACTTTTGAGGCTGAAACACTATGAAAGAAACACTAATATTCATTTGAATTAGACTCGACTACTTTCGATGTAACGTAGTAAATAACAAAATCACATTGAATGAAAGTTAGCTCCACGAAGAAAATACGAACTAACGAACTCGTGTAAAGTATTAATTAGCAAAGGAATAAGTGAATTGTAAGTTTCGTCAAAGTTAAAAGGTGTTCGTAACATGTTCAATTCAAAAATAAAATTCAGAATAGAATTCAAAGACAAAATTCAACGACTACCTTATTAAAAAAAGAGAATACGACTGTCGGTCAACCTTTCCTTTGAATCGTCGATGGAAGATGAACACGTGTAGAATATTTTCTTTCGGCCTTGACCCTCTGTCCCTGGTTGTGTGCGAAGTGTGTGGGCGTCAGCGTGCATACCAAGATTCTGCTGACACGAGCACACGCGTGTCTACTGTGACAGAACGAGTCCGCAATCTCGCAGTAGGTTTTAGTCCCTGATTAAAGTCACACCACGGGAAGATCTTTCTTTGTAATTAACATTACTGATTTGTTAAAATGAACATTAACAGTGCCGGGAACATTTAATTGTTGACTATCCGTGAATGAAACAGTCTTGGCCCCTGGAAACACAGGTATCCAGTGTTGTTGATACGATGTGAGATCTAATTGTTTGGTGAAATAATGTATTTGGGTGTGAGTGTGATTCGAATATAGTTGTATGTATTGCACGTATGTGCAAGGAGATTTGAGGCAGGCCATTTGCAAATTAAGAAAACTATTATCATTGCTAATGGGAAGTGACATACGTGACGACTGGTTTGTTGGAAATAAACACTGATATATGTGCATTCTCCTTCACGTTTATTTAAACTAGTATAATAATCGCACACTTAAAGGAACGTTTTTAAAAAGAATCTATTGAAAACATTTGAAATATTGATTCCGGAAAAATACTATAATACAAAACATTGATGCAACCAATCATAGTTTTGTTAATATATTTTAAGTTTCAATTGTTTGGTAAAAATTATTTTTGCAGTTACAAACATTAATTACTTTAAATTTTATTTATGCTTTAATTTAACGATTAAAAAGTATCTACTGCAAAAATAATTATGTAAAGATAAAGATACTTTAATGCGAATAATTGATGCAACCTATTCCAGTATTGTTGTTTGATTGTTTTTTTTATTGTTATGTCAAATGTTTGATTTGAGTTTGTTTGATCTGAGTTTTGATTGTTTTGTCAAATTATATTTTTTGATGTAAATTTAATATTCATTCCAATATAATGGCATGTATGTTACATATTGTGGCAGAACGTAAATTTAAGTTATAATAATATAAATGTACCTGAGTTAAATCGAAAATTATTAATTAGTTTATGTAAATTTCTACGCCTCGACTAGCTCTTTCTCAGGGGTCCACTCGTAATTGGGTTCGTGTTATTTAATCAAGGGAAGGTACCATACTGAAGTTCCAAAGACAGGAAAACGTTTCATGGACAAATTAACTCATTAACTTTAATTAACACAAATAACATACAGTATAAAAAAGACCCTCATGCTACGCCCAAAAACACACGTAACTTCTTGCAAACATAAATATAAAATCCACTGATTTTACCGCCGAGTTCGACTTCTCCACAACAATATGAATTTAAACAAATTAAACATTTTAAACAACATTGAGCTAACTTTTCTTTCAATCAACAAAACAAAAACACTGAAGTAACAACAACTTTCGCTTCTTGAAAGCGCAATTACATTTACAATTAATTTGGAAGACGGAATTAGGCGGTGTTCTTCCTTGATGAATGACCCCTCTTCACGAGTCATAAAGTTCAAAGTTCTGGACCCCTTTTAACAATAAAAACCGAACTCGTCTTCTCGCAATAGCGCATGACAATAAGTATTGGATGCAACGAACAGTCATGAAAATACCTCATCCAGATGACAAATCAAGCACTGCAGTGGCGAGTGCAGGGTGCGTTGACCTCACGGGAAACCAGCCTGGCTCCGTAGTTAGGGCGATTCCTGGTTGGTGACGTCACGTCTCGAAGGTGGTGAATTTCTCTCTCAAGCTACGCGGTCTGGGTGCCCTCGGGCGTAGCGCGGTCGCGAATCACCATTGTCCGACTCCAACTGCTGGTGACGGCGTTTCGGAAGAGCCTACCGATTGGACAGATTATTCGAACGAATTACGTAACGTTTTATCAGATTTAGAATCTGCCGCCAAGAATAATCGCCATAAAGAAAACTAAAGACTTAATTCCATAAACTTGTAAACTCAGAAATCTCATCTGATTTGTAAACCATCAGACCACATTAAAATAAAACTGAGTCGAAATCAAAATCATCTGCAAACTCTACTTCTCGAAAAATCCAGTTCTGCTCGCGAAAAATCTCATAATGCTTAGCTCACGAAAAATCTTCGTCTCGTTTGAGAAAAACATCTAAAAGTGCCCCTGAAGGATGATTTTCAGTTCCTTAAGTGGGTTTTCTCCCCCCTACGCCCTTTCTTTCACTTCCTAACTTCTCAAATTTTGAATTAACACGTGATCGCTGCTTCCAATGACATAAATATTCCCCCTCCCGTGCCTCAGTTCCAATTGGAAATTTTGAGTGTATTTTGTTACTCGTTGCGCCAATACTTGGGTGTATATTTGAACGTTACTCAACCGCTGTTTTGGGACGGTTTTTACTCCAAGACGTATCTTGTTTATTTGGTGCCGGCGTGAGTCATATCCGCTTGCCTAATGGCATGCCCACATATCAGTCAATACTCACTTCCTGGGTCAGGCACAGTCGTAAACAGCTCTTGTTTTTACGTTATGCATACAAGATGTTCAAAACAATACGTAACCATCTCATGACCTAAGAGGCTGTGGCTACACCCATTCATAGGTCATATGGAAAAGATATAAATAAGAGAACGAAACGATTCTCATTAGCATTCTGTTCTAGTATTCTGTATCCTGCAGTAGCAGTAGCTAGCAGATGTTCATCAGAGTTTGTAACGAGTAAATCAGTTAAACATTTTATAACTTGTAAAGGCAACTACCATTGTTCGCCGATATAAGAAATAAATCCTTTTTGAAAACTGACCTCAATTGTACAAATTCATAATTGGCTCAGTCGGTAGGATATTGCTCACCGTATTCGAAAATTCACAACTGAATCAAGAAAATACGGGTGAATTTTAATTCATTAGAGCAGAACTTCGTCCAAAAAACTTCATCTTCAAAAACATCATCTTCGAGGACTTCGAGAAAATCTTCCAGAACTTCTACTCCAAGAACTTCGAGATTTTCGTCTACGAGGATTCCATCTACGAGAATTTCAACTTCCAGAACTTCTCATCTCCAAGGACTCTACGAGAACTTCAATCAACATACTCCAGAATACTTCTTGTGTCGACCCAGAGCAGCCGACAACTCTTCAACCTCATCATATATCATCAAGCTTCGTCTTTTTAATAATTTGTGAGTAACCTTTCACCTACCCACATTTTCTATTCATTTTGCATTTTTAACAAGAATTCAAAGATGGATTTTTACGCAAAGTTTAAGTTATATTCTAAATTAGTCCCTACTTACAGTAAACCTAGTGACGATCTAAGTAAATTCATTAAGCAGATTGATTTACTTATACTAAGATTAGGATTAACTCCAGAACAAAGTGAATATAATTTCTTCGTATTTAGCTACATTGAGTCTAAAATAGTAGGCGAAGTAGAATCAGTGATAAAGAATAACTCTTTCACAACTTGGTGTGACCTGAAAAATAAATTAATCCTATGTTTCGGGCAAATACAATCAGATCACTTACAATTTCAATTAGCTTCCAGCTATCAGTTTCAACATGAAACTTATCTAGAGTATTATCACAGAATTAAGGAACTAGTACAGAAATTAATAGATACTACTACATTGATTACGGAAGAGCTTTTATTAACTTTGAAAAAGCAACTCTATACCGTAACTGCCTTAAAAGCGTTCAAGCGAGGATTAATAGAAGCTTATAAATCTACATTAGAAAATCACCTCACTAATAACTTAGAAGAAGCACTACAATGGTGCATGGAAAATGACGATACTAAAAGACATGACCAATACGTTAATTTTATGAGAAACAATTACAAACCGAAACAAAATGACATGCCTAACCAGAGATCCCTAACTGATCACGTAGTGAAATCTTTTAAACCAAATTATCCTCCACCAATTCATGGTAGATTTCAAACACCACATTTCCACGATCCTGTACCTAACTTTCAATCTAATTATCAAAACCCAAATTTCCACCCATTCCAAAGACCAATGAACCATCAAACACCAAACATCTTTCCCTTCTAATCAAACGAACAGAACTAGAGTCTATGAACCCACACCTAAGTCGACTACCACTACCACAGACACAAATAGAAACTTTCGCCCCCCCCCCAAACGAACACAAGACCACCTCAAACCTTAGTAGGAGAACTCTTTAACAACAAAGAAACTCCAAATATATTCCAAGATAACGAAGGCCGGTTATTTCGGTATCTAGGTCAAACCCCTCGAGACAGTGAAGCCGAAAGTACATCTAACGGAAATTTTCAATCACAAGCTTCCCACACAGAGAATATTTAAATAATTATCAAAGACCAAGACTTCGTTTCATTATTTTTGACGGACTAAAGATTTTAACTGATTCAGGAACTTGCAAAGAAGAAATTCAGTGATTTATTTTAAACTTAGGAATTTAAACTTGTATCAGTAAAGAAAGAATGTTGTAAAAACACTGCCTTCAACCACTCAATATTTAATAATTACGGGATTAATAAAGTAATTAAGTTTTTAATATTAGATTGGCACAAACGTTACGACGAGTTGATCTCTACAAATGATTCGAGATCATTAGGTGCAATTTTAACTTATCAAAATAACACCTTAACAATACTAGGAAAATCGATTCATTTTTATGAAAAAAGCTGAATAACTTTTATTCCAGCCCATAAAGTAAATCACCAAGGGTTTCCTTGTATCAGTCACTATTAAGAGAAGAAGTTTATGTTCCAGAAAGAAAAGTGAATAATATAAAAATCCCAGAAGGCATTTACTTTAGTAAGAATAACTATATTGAGATATCAAGTGAATTTAATAATAATAATGTAGAATTAGTTAATCTAAAACCATTAGAGAACTATCTTATTAACCAAGAACCTCCGTACGAAGAAGTAGAAAAAGTAGATAAGAAAATCATACAAAAGATAAAGACACGTTCACTTTAGGAGGAAAACGATTTTTCTCAATAATCTATTTATTTTCTAAATATGCTCAGATTTACTATATATCAGACGAAAATGACAAAATTATTAAAGTACGAGTAGAAAAGTCAAACCAGATCAAAAACATATCAATTGATAGAGTTAAAAGGAATCCTCTGTTACAAGAAAATGATATTTAAAAAAACAAACATATTTTATAACTAACTCAGACCCGACAAAAACGAGGATTAATTAATGAAGTAGGAACAATGATAAAATGGATCACGGGAAACTCAGATAATAAAGATATAGAAATTATTCAATAAGAACTTAGAACCGTTAAAGAAAATGATAAAATACTTAAACAAGAAATCAATTCAGTTGCTAGCATTGCTAAACAAACTATTAACAGATACGAAAATAAATTAAGACTAATAGTTCAAAATCAAAATAATATTTCAAAAACTTTAGAACAACTACAATCAAAAATCGATCAAATTTACCTAGCATTGCAAATTCAAAATCAAATTTCGTGTACTAAAAGATCATACATTAACTATTGAAAGAACAATCAATGCAGTACAATCTCAAAAGGTAAATCTAGAGTTTTTCCAGTATAAGAAATTAATAAATTTATTAAATTATTTAGAAAATTTATACTCAGCTCTATTGCTGTACAGAAATTACCTTCACATATATGAATTCTTATTAAAATGTCAAATGACTGGAATAGGTACTAAAGATACCATAATTTTCCTTTTAAAAGTCCCAATTTTAAGACCCGTTTCCTATAAAAATAAACATATTATATTTATCCCTAATGCTCACAATATAACTCTAAATCTACCTGGAAATCACTTATTAATAAATCAATACGGAAGCATATGTACTAATGAACATTCTGAAGATATATGCTACCAAGCTCCTATATTTAAATCCCCTTATGAATGTAACATTGAAAAATATACAACTTGTAAAACTATCAATGTAAAATTAGAAAAACCTATTGTTTTACAATTTCACAATAAGATAATCATTTTAACCTTCAGTGCTTTGTATGGTATAAATCATTGTGACTCCAACATCCAAGAGTTCGAAGTTAATAATTCTAGCATTATATCAAACTATTGTAAATTATATGTAAATAATCAAGAATATAGTAACGATAATATTACTATAAATATAAAAATACCTAAGATAAATCAAATTATACCCATGTCTAAAGATAAAGGTATTTATTAGAATTTAATCAAATCGATCTCAAATATGTAAATCAAAAACTAGAAGAGACCCGAGAAGAAAATATTTTTAAACCTCATGAAATTGTTCACTATAGTACAACAGGAATAATTTTATTTGTAATCAACTATATTATAGTATGTACAACAATATATTTTGTATACATGTATAAACTTAAGAATGTAAATAATGTAGAGAACGCACCTCAGGAGAGTTCCAACTTAGAGGAGAGTTCCAACTTATATACGCTTGCCTAATGGCATGCCCACATATCAGTCAATACTCACTTCCTGGGTCAGGCACAGTCGTAAACAGCTCTTGTTTTTACGTCATGCATACAAGATGTTCAAAACAATACGTAACCATCTCATGACCTAAGAGGCTGTGGCTACACCCATTCATAGGTCATATGGAAAAGATATAAATAAGAGAACGAAACGATTCTCATTAGCATTCTGTTCTAGTATTCTGTATCCTGCAGTAGCAGTAGCTAGCAGATGTTCATCAGAGTTTGTAACGAGTAAATCAGTTAAACATTTTATAACTTGTAAAGGCAACTACCATTGTTCGCCGATATAAGAAATAAATCCTTTTTGAAAACTGAC
>NNCF01127996.1:78614-91944 GCA_002313205.1 Laupala kohalensis
GTTAGCTCGGCGGACAATGATATTAATGAACCGGGCATCTCTGGAGATATAACGAACAATATTGAGGAAGTATTGCTACAAGAAAAAAGATCAGCTCGAAAAGCAAGACCTGTATGCGTGGAGCGATTATTCAGTATTATAGATGATCTCGATGAAGCTAATTCCCAAGAGCTCCTTCGTGAAAGGCGCAGCTGTGAAAGGAAAAGGAGGCGTGCTGAGAGTGTTGAGGAACACGAGCAGCGCTTACATCGAAAACGACTATGGTATCAAGAGTATCTAGCTAATGAAGGTTATAAAACCCGGAAACAACGTCTGCAAGTCATGAGAGAGCGAGACAGGCAACGAAGAAGTCAAGAGACAAGCGAAGAAAGAATTGAACGGTATGAAGGCTTGAGAGAGCGAGTCATTCAAAGGCGAGCAGAAGAGTCTGAGGAATTTCGACATCAGCGATTGGAAGAACAACGCTGTAAAAATGCAAGGCATTAAAGAGATCTTCAGAGGCATCCATTGGCTACTTATAAAATAGCTACGACTTCAGTTAACTCCTATCAAAGCTTTTTTGATGTCGCTTGCACTCATTGCGGTGCTCTGCATTTTCCTGAAGAACGTGTGAGTAATAAACACAACTCTTTTAGTAACTGTTGCTTACATGGTCGCATTGATCTTCCTCATCCTGAATTTCCTAATATTTTAGCGAGACTATTTCTTAAACGTCATCCTCTTGCAAATGAATTCCATAAGCGGATACGGAACGTAAATGGATGTTATGAGATGGCATCTTTTACTGTAGATAACGATGGTACAATTAACAGTCGGGGTATTTACAGTTACGTTGCAAGTGGCCAGGTTTATCATACAATAAATGTAGCTTTTCATCCTACCCAAACATCTGAAGAAGAATTTGAACGTCCTCAGTATGGCCAGATCTACTTTTAGATTTTGCGGATGCTATCACCGAACGTCCCAATGAATCATGGAATAAGCAAACGTCCTTTTAATTTGTTAGAGAAAATTATGCGATCTGTAATACCTTTTGTTGAAGGATTTATGTTGATGCAAGAAGTAGAAGAAGAAGCAAACCCACGAGCTACAGCAGAAAGAAATCCACATCCATATAAAATTGCTTTTCACTTCACCTGAAGGTACTGATTATAGAAGATTTAATATCCCTCTTCAGAATGAAGTGCCATTGTCACATTAAATGCTGATCAAAGCTTTTCGGATAATGAGTTGGTAATTTGTCAGCGCGAGAAGTCTATTGTGAAAAACATCGACAAACGCGTTGAACCTTTCACGTATCCTCTTTTCAATCCTAAAGGAATTTTCGGGTTTTCTATTAACATTCCATTAAAAACTCCTTGCCCCAGCCGTGGCAACGTTGCAAGAGTTGAACTCGCGAATTATAGCATTTCGTTTCGGACTGTTCTCACCAAATGTATAGATTCGGAAGTCAACTTACCAAATCCTGATCTCCGCCTGTTTAAATTCATTTTGGAAGTCGACTTTTTCAACAGTATCTCGTCGATACTTTTATTAAATTTGAGCATGACAGAATTCAGCAGATTAAAAACAATAAAAGAAAAATTATTGCTGAAAATTATACAGCAGTCACGAATTTCTTACAGGAACTGTCAGAGAAAAAAAAATGTTGCTGTAGGTGAAAAAATTATTTTGCCTTCTTCATTTCCAGGATCTACAAGATATTACATGGAAAACTTTGATGATTCCATGGCTATAGTCAGTCGTCTTGGGTGTCAAGATTTCTTTATCACGATGACCTGCAATCCGAATTGGCCAGAACTAAAGGATGCAGCACGTATTACTTAAGATGAATCATTTGTGCAACAACTTGCCCAAGACCGGCCAGATCTGACGGCTCGGGTTGCGAAACTTAAATTCAGTCATTTAGTGGATGAATTAGATAAGAAATAAATTTTTGGAAAAGCTTTAGCATACTTCTATACAGTAAAATTTCAAAAACGTGGCTTACCTCACATGCATTTGCTATGAAGATAAAATTCATAAAAATGAGGAACTGAACGACCTTATTTCTGCTGAAATTCCAGAGGAAGATGACCAAGACGTGCGAGAACTTGTATTGAAGTGGATGATACACATTCCATGTGGTGATCTGAAACCTAACGCACTGTGTATGATAAAAAAGAATGGATGATTCAAGTGCCGATTTGGTTTCCCAAAATCATTCCAAGAAGTCACAACTTTGGCAGATGGTGAAAAATCGAATTATCGTCGACTTTACGATTGTAAATTAAATCGAAACAGTCCTCATTTTTCTCACAGACATGCCGTTTATCGCAAAGATATAAACAGACAGAAAATAACTAGAGACAATCGCCATGTAGCCACATATAATGCATACCTGCTTAAACGATTCAAGTACCATATTACCGTGGAGTACGTAGGAAGTATTCGTACTGTAAAATACCTTTATAAATGTGACATGACTGCGTATTCATTAAGATTATTGAAAATGAAACAACAGTTAATTACAATGAAGCAGATGCATACGTTGAAGGTCGATGTATTACTCCACCTGAAGCATGCTGGCGTTTGTTCGGTAACGAAATTCAGAAAAAAGTCATGCAGTTCAACGCTTGGACATTCATCTACCTGGTCAATTGAGGGTCTTAAATATCGAAAAACCTCAAGAAGATTTAACTGATACAGTACTGATAGGATCGACTTTAAACGCTTACTTCTGACATAATCAAGCTCTCAAGAAAAAAGAAGAAAATCAAGGGGTTGTTTACCATTACTACTGGCAGACGCCTGAGCATTTTAGATGGATTGGAAGTACATGTGAATGGGTACATAGAAGGAAGAAAATTCGTGTCATTGGAAGAATACATAATGTGAACTTTGTTTCTCAGCCAGAACTTTATCATTTGCGATTTCTACTATATCATGTGAAGGGTGCTGTCGATTTTAATGATCTAATGGTGAATAGAGTAGTAAACGACTCGTATAAACAAGCTTGCTTGGCTAGAGGACTTACATATGATGACCAACAGTGAAAAGAAAGCTTGCAAGAATCAGCTGTATCCAAAATGCCTAGAGCCATTTTTCTCAAATTCTCATTTTTGGGTTACCTGANGCTATTAAAAGAGCTTACCGAATAATTGCATATAAATTAGACACTGAATCGACAGAAGGGAGAAATTTTCGCTTCCGGGTAGAGCGATTCAAAATGGAGGCCGATGATAGCTTCGAAAATCAACAGAACGAAAAGCTTTTGAATTATGCACATAATCATACCGTAATAGGAGACCAGATGTACCACCAACTCAGAGGTACTCAAAGAGAAATTGTCGACACAATTCTTAATTCCCACATTAATCAAGGACCTGGACCGAAGTGTTACTTTATTGATGCACCTGGTGTTACAGGAAAAACTTTTGTGTACAAAACACTTTACTACATTTTGACTGGAAGGAACCATAATGTTAAATGCGTGGCATTTACTGGAATTGCATCTATTCTCCTTCCGGATGGTCGAACGTCTCATAAAACTAAATGTGTCTTTAACGCGACACTCAATTTTCAGTATTAAACCAGGTTCATCCAAGGCTGTTGAGCTTGCTAAAATTGATATTTTTTAATGGATGAAGCCCCTATGCTACCAAAATATGGCTTTCACAACATTGATCAACTGCTTCGTGCAATAGCCAACCCCAGTTTGCCGTTTGGTGGAAAGATCGTTGATTTCGGAGGAGATTTTCGTCAATGTTTGCCTGTTCAACCACGTGCTAATTGCAGTGAATTGACAGATTTTTCCATTAAAAAAAGCAACTTATGGCGTAATTTCCATTTCTTCTCATTGACTGAAAATATGCGTGTTGGTGCTGGGGAAAGACACTTCGGTGAATATTTATTGCAACTTCATAATAATGAGGAACTGAACGACCTTATTTCTGCTGAAATTTCTTTTGCGTAAATACAGGATGTCTATTCCATAAAACTTTAGAATTAATCTTAAACCAGACACGGAAAGAACCTTATACGGCAACGTTGATGGCAACGTTATTTTTTGTGTTTTTGACTAGCATCTTATGAAGTCGCAGAATAAAATTTAATTCTGAAAATGATCGAAAAAGTTGATAAGTTGATATGATGAATAGAATGATCCCGTCTTCTTTTCACGGTGATGCATATTTATTTATTTATTGAACCAGAAAAATTTACGAATTAAAATCTTACAGGGGTAAATAAATTATCTGTGCATAGGTTTGATACAAGAAAACCTACATACTAGAACTTACTTAAAAACACACTAACAGTAACTCTATATTGTTACTCATGTAATCATTAATTATTGTACCTCTGAAGACATGTAGCTAGTTTTAACAGACAAAAGCGCTTTTTAACAATTATACAAATTTATAGTAGTCACAAAAAAACACAAATAATGTATACAAATATCTAAACATTGGTCCAAATCCATTTCTTTAATTAAATGATCTAATAGCTATTAAGTAACTGTTTTTAATACTTACAGTTGTAGCAAACGTGGGAATTAGACAATTTACTTTTTGTTTTACTTGTCTTATTAAGAAACTCTTCTTTTTAGATCTTTATAATGATAACATAGTGACTCTTTGTATCCATGTCTTTGTAGCTCTAATTTGTAGCTCTTTGTATCCATGTCCCAGTTTGATTAGCTGGGATTTACAAAGAGACCGACCTCTGCGACTAACAACCGCAGTTGTAATGCTCGGATACAGTGCTCTGGATCATATCTAATCGCTGCCCGAGCTCGGTTATTACGACGAGTCTAGTGAGTAAAACTCAATCAAAACTGAGCCTTACTGGAGGTCGTCTTTCGTGGTCCTTAGCTGGCCTGATCGATATACATACATACATAGTGACTCAAATTGATTATTTGATCTACATTTAGGGGATATATTTGTAAGTATTTATTTATAACAAAAACCATTTCGTTTTTAGAGTTTTGATATTCTCATTTTGGAGTCATTAAAATACGTTTTTGAAATGTCAAGATTTGAATAAAGAACCAATTGGTACCTGGGAATATGAATATTGCATTTATTCTAGATTTTGCCCATATTTTTCTGGAGAGACGTACTTCTTTCATGGATGAAAACATTTTTTCTCATACTGTGCTAGTAATACGGATTGCGTAGAGTGTGAACGTTTTAACCTCGTCAGCAACCTCACAGACAGTCTCCGGACTGATAGGTTGAGGTTACAACCGAGGTTTCATAATTATCTCTGAGGAGTATTGGAGTGTGTTCACAGCACCTTGCCCTTTTCCGAGTATACAGCAGCGTTGCTTACAGTGATCAACAAAACAAGCCCCTAGCATAGAGTTAACTGCACATTTTTAAAATAAGTGTGTTATTTATTATAAAATACGTTGTGAAGGCTTGAAGAAAGCGGAACATAGTCACGTAATGACGTAGTGAAATAGTAAACAAAATTCCAGATTTCATTTTCTTTGAGAGATGAATAAACGCGAGATAATAACGAATTACCTTGATCATATTCGTATTTTAATTGTATTAACACGTATGAGGTGCCGAAACGCATGAGATAGTTATTTGAAGATATAGCTACAAAATTCAGTCCTTTCAAATTTATTTATTCAAAATTAAAACATTTTGACCTCTAAAGATAATAAGTGGTGTAGAACCACTCAGTTTAGTTCTTGCTTGATCTAACACATCTGTTTAGAATAAACTGTTTTAAATTAATATTGCAAGGGTCAATTAAAAAATTACGTCAAAGACAGTCTCTTACACATCGACATTCAGTATGAATTGTCCAATGAATAAAACCTATGTTTTGCTGTATCTAAGCCCAATCTCGAACCATATATTAAAATAATAATTTATCCTCCTTCATTATTTCTTATAACTTTCATTGTGCAGTGAATATTAATAGTTCAATTTCTATTGGCTAAAGCTATATCCATTGTCATTAAAATACGATTCCCAATTGTGAAAACTGTTATCCCTGAAGTTACTCGGTATATTGTGTTTATTATTATCTTCATACTAAATTTTTGTTGCAAAAATCTTTCTTTATACATTGCATAAAGCATAAAGATTCTATGACTCTTAGTTTCAACTTAGTGGAAGTATTAACCTGTATTTCTTTACTACTCTCAAGGAGTTACGAAATGGTAGAACGAAGAAGAATCAATTTCAGTTCAATAAAGAATCAGCTAATGACAGGGTTCATTGTGTGTATTTAGCCAAGAACGATTGCATCAAAGTGATGAGGGCGGGTTTCGTCGATAAATCTAGTGACTGATGGGCCACTTGGATAAATGACTGTAGGTCGGTTGATCGATTGAACTGGGAGTCTGTTGTTATACATCTTATTCTCAACCTTTGGTACAACAACAAAAAATTGCTTTAAAATTCATATTTTTGTAAGCCATGTATTTGTCAATTATAAACTATTTAATATTTATGTAACAAATTTTCATCGTAAAAATTTATTTAAATACTAATGTAAACTGTATATAAGATAACTTATTTTCATCATACGTGAATATTGTGTTTTTTATGGGATAATTATATGTTTTATTATTTCTCCATATTAACATTCCTCCAACCCACAGTCTTTTCTATTTTCCTCATTCAATTTTGATTAGGAGGGAGAACAGGATCAGTGCTGATAACCTCATCGTAAGACGCAAAGAAAATAACATCATTAAAGTATATAAACGTAGGCTTCCGCGGCCGGATGATGCCCGAAACGTTGGTAGTTGTATCGATTTGTCCCGGATAGACAGTTTGTCCCAGACGCGGTTTGTCCCGGATAGACAAGTTCATATAATTAAAGTATGTTCAATTTAAAGTATCTAAACAAAATTATTCGACAGACAATCTCTTTGTCACAGTACCTTTACCTACTATTAGATCCTCTTTTCTTAAATCTTGTTATTTTCCTAATTCTTAAAGAGTTTTTGATCTCTGTTTTAATTCAGTTTTATGACTTTAAATAATGGTGAGGTTGCAAAAGTTATTTTATACTTTCTTCCGCCCACGATGGTTCCAGTTGTTATTTTTTATTTGCACAAACCGCGACATTGCTCGTTTGCAATTTGCGATTTAGTTACAAATATTTTTTACGAATCCCCAATGAGATCAGTATACAGCCTAAGTCATGTTTACTCCTCATCCACCATAAAGCACATTACAAGTATTACATCATTACTATTAGGTATAATTAGAAATTTTTCGTACTCACCACTGTTTGTAAACAAGTATCCCGCATTTTGTTTCTGGAGAGTTTGACTTTTTCATACACCCTCTGTAAAATAGTGGTAGTGTACTCGCCCCCACCTTGACGCTGAGCGGTAATGTGTGGGTTCAAACACTGTTCGGCCGAACTGGGTGGGGTTTGCAGCTGGGGTGCGCCTCACCTACTCCAGACATTTTAGATTTCTATTAACAGAAAAAAAATGGCGAAAGCACAGGAGTTAAATTGGGGAATAAATATTCACAAATTGTCGTTTAAGGCATGGCTGATGATTTATATATTTTTTAATTAATTCGTTTATGTAAGTTAATCGAAATTTCAGCGCAACCAATCTACCATATTTACAGACACGTTGTGACAATTCTAAAACTGATACTTTCCCTCAGAAATTGATCAAAGTTTCGTGGTTACAATTTTGGACAATTTTTCTCACGAGAGAAACATTCTAAAGATGTCTGAAAGGAGAGGGGAAGAATACCTTGTGATAATAACATGGTAGAAAAGAGAGAGAGGAATAAAGTGCGCAGCACGATTCGGGTTGACGCGTCGCGGGCGAAAAATAACGGCCACTGAGCCAATGGAGCGCGCAGTTTGCTGTTTGTCTTTTTGTCTCAATTAGTTCTCTGTGCTACGGAGTGGGCGGTCACGTCGCTCCAACGGATGGAATGCAGCTGTTTTCTCAACAGCTACATTGTGTCAGTTTCCAAGTCCCTGGTTGAGTACATCTTGGTTAAGAATTTAGAGATTTCCTTTGTCCGGTGAGTGAATGTAACAGAATGTTCTTGTATACGATTACGTATATCGTTTACCAAAGTTTAGTAGTGCTTAAAATCTTAGTGTTATTAATCTCAGGATTATGTAGATGTAATTTCATTGTAGACAGAAATTGATGAATTTTCGTATCTGCAGTGCGTTTGTTCTCCTCCTATGTATTTTATCATTATAATATCTTTCATTTCAGTTTACGATGTGTGTATTATCCGTCTGATTTGTCCATTTACACTGCTAAATATTATTCAAGCATCTTGAAACAGTAAACAAGTGCGTAAATGTAGCAGACAGAAATTATTTTACTGCGTCTATACCAAACATTCAAGCGAAATACTGCTAATGGGGATGTAATGGATACTAATTGTACTTTATGTACAGAAAATTTAAGCAAAAATTGAAGCAATTTTGAGAAACATTCAAAAGATTATTCTGACTTTCATGTGAAGTACCCATTGTTTTGAAGTAAAAAAAAATCAGCTCGAGCATTGACAATAAAAGTTTTATACTGTAAATACGAAATGCGAATTAAATAGATTCAGCCTTTACTCAGAATCGCTGCCCATGGACGGACTGATGGACTGACGGACTGATGGACACATGGACGGACGTTATGCCAAAAACAACTTTTCCAGAATCAGGGAACGCCAAAACGGATATATCTGTCGAAATCCCGCTTTCGAATTTTTTCACGATTACAAAACTTTCTACGTACTACATATATGAGAAAGTAAACTAGCAATCATGATATGCCGCGAATCGAGATATGAATGAAAGGAAGGTTTAAAATATTTGTGAAGAGAAGCATTTAGGAAAAAAACAAGACGCTTTGATGACTAAGCTGTACTTACACTCTTAATTTCTTCGAGTCTTATACAAGTCATTTGTCGTTTTCACCTTTTTGCAGGCCGTATTTTACTATTGCTACTTCTGAAACATAAATTTATCTCGCAAGTTTCAAGTTTCCCGTTCCTAAAACTCTATTATGCGCTGATTGCTTCTGTTCTTTCTGCAATTACCAATGTCTACTCGCTGATAAGCCACCTTTGTTCGAGCTAGGATTTCTTAGTTTTGAAAAACGTATGTCAAGTTTGGCGGTGAATGTTAAAGACACGGAAAAGAATTTGTTTGATTTTTTGTTTGATGTTTTCCTTGGTAATTAAATTAGAAATAAGCTAAAAAGTGAAGGTAATAAGTTTTGTGGTAAATGAATGTAATTGTTTAAGCATCACTGAATGTCTGTTTACTGCATCATACAGATTAGTATATTGTCTTTTGAACATTGTAAGTTTAGTATAAAACGGAGTGAAATGATAAAATATGCATTTCAGATAAGTGTATAATCCAAATAATTTTAATTATCTGGCCATGTTCCGAGAAAAAAAGTGCAGTTTCTTTTGGGGCGACATTATGCCCTGACCCAAACGCAAGTCTTACAGATCGCTATCCGACAACTGAATATATATCGGTAAATATTTGAATTAATGTTGGGTCTTCCAAGGTTTGTTTTTGGCTTCGGAACGGGAATCGGCATGAGTACTTTGTGCAAAGGAAACGCATTCCATTCCAGGTCTGATTAATATTTTTACCAAGCACGAGGTGTTGTGAGTACGTTGTAAGTTTATGGTTTTTATTTACGCACACAGAATGAAAACCTGAACAAATATATTTTGAGGAAACTTTGCATGATTCAGTAGTCATGAGTCATATATTATTCAAAGTATAATGAAATATATCTCACTATTTTCTTTTGAGACATTTTGTTTTCACAAAAGATAAAAGGAAATTATGAAGAACACTGAGAGTAATATTTTGGCTGACAGTGATTACATACACTAGGATTAAGTTTTGTACGCCAGGTTCTATAAGATATTTTTGAGGTAGCTTATAAGAGAACTTCATATCTGAGTAAGTAATCTTTCACGTTATATTCAGAAAAAAATAGTGCAAAACATCTCGTGGATTAGTCATTGGGTAATTTATATTACTATTTCAGGAGTAAAAGCCATTAAATCCCGTGTACAGTTCAACTTAAATATATGTGAAGATTTCTGTTTACTCTTTAAATTCCAAACTGTATAGTAAGCGATGGAAATTATTATTTTCCATTTTTTACCAAAACTATACAATGTTATTTCAGATTCATTTCATGGGAATTTTCGTCCTTTCTCTCTATGTTTAATACATGCGCGGGGTGCATTCCACCCCAAAGCAAACATTGTTTAAATGAAGTAATTTGTTTTATTTTTCACCTCAGACTTTTTACCTCAAAGAGAAACATTATGTTTATGCAATTTTAATATTATTTACACTCTTAAAATATAAATGATTTTCAGAGAGCAAATAATAATAAAATTAAAACATAAAATGATTTTCAACGAAAAAATTTAATCTATGACCCGCGCTTTTTTATTTACTTTATGCTACATGTGCAGAAAAAATACTTCATCTTTATACTCTCTTTTTTTCAGAATTGTAAAAAATTATGTTTGCTAGAGGACGAGTGAAACAAATAAATAGTTTAGTAAATTTGGAAAAATTTTAAGTAAATTACACACAAAAAAAAATACAAATTTTCTTTCAAAGTAAGAAAAACAACGTAAAACATGCTTAAAAATCTTGACTAGTTGTGTCAATGCAAAAAAATATCATAAAGTAAAAGTAAAAAAAAATATTTTTTTGTGATTTCGTACCTTTGAATTCTTCTTGATCTTTGGAAAGGCGTGTTTTAGAAAATGAGGGACCCGACACTCTCACTCAGGGGCACACTCTTTGCAATACACGAAGCTATGTTCTTTGCACAATCCAATCTCAGCATGACGATTGAATTTTTCTATCTTTCTCACGAGAACAAACTTTACAGGGACTTGTGGCTTTTTTTCGCGTTTTCTTCGTGATTCTTCTCCGAAGCCGATGATTTTCGATTTCACGTGAAGTGGCAAATTACGGAAAATTGTCATGCTACTGGGACAATGGAATTAATTCCTCCGCGGTGGTCGCAAAATTTCTAAGAAATTTCCTTTTGTTGTCTAAGAAATTTAAACAATGGTTTAAAGAGCGACCAAATGATTTTCCGACAGCGAAATTCTCTATGCTCTCAAGACGCAGCCGCGTCACAAAAGTACCATTTTCTATAATCACTCTAAACTGTGTGTCATGTTAAAGACAATCATTCACTTCCCAGAACCATATTCTGCATCTATTCACATCTCACATTTCATTTGAAAATTGTTGGAAAATTGAAGGTTGTTGAAAATTGAAATATCACAATAGTAATGGGATGTCGTTTATTTATTTCATGAAGTTATTTGTTGAATTGCCAACGTTTTGAGATTCTGGTTAATCTCATCTTCAGGGCAGGCTGTAATGTAGTAGATTAAATCATTTTAAAAACATTTGTTAATTACAGTAAGTCATATTTCCAAAATATATTTTAAAATTTAAACTTCTGGTCAACGGAACGCTCGGTAACGTTCCTTCTCCGTCATTGTAGTTTAAAACTAAGATATTTACAGTCGTTACAAATAGTATCGTTTTCTCTTTCTTTGCAAATAGAATTCTTCTTCTCAGATCCTACCCCCGCCCCCAAAGCTGGGGGTGACTGGGTCACTGACCGAGATGTAATAGCGACGTTGAAGAAGTGGTGGGCACTTCTTGGTGCAGAGCCTCGGAGCGTTGTAAATTCGAAATGCTTTGTAGCGAGAACAGACATGCGAGGTGGATCACACCCCAATGACACTTTGCCGAAACAACAAGTAGGCGACAACCGATTTCAGTTCAATGCACTGAGTGTGGGATGAAGAAGATAGGTACACGAAGTTATGCTATGAACGGAATAATATTTATAGTTATACAAACGAAAAACAGAGATCTGGGGGAATTCACCCCAGCGCGTGAGTTTGGGGGTTAAATTCTGCTTGAAGGGTGAGGATAGAGAGAGAGGTGTATCTTTTTCGAATTCGTATGAATGCCGTAATTTTCGTCATCTTCTGTACGTCAAGTATACAAAATTTCGTCACGCTTGATATAAAACTGAGATTTTATATCAAGACTTCTGAGATTTTATTATGTAGGTCATCAAATGACCACAATCATCCCTGATCATCTCAATTCTCCATTAAATTAATGTTTATATCATCTAATTGTTTTCCTTTATTGTTATGTTTAATTCTTGTTTGGAGAGTTTTATATTAATTTAAACATATTTGTTGCCATTTTTCATCATCACACAGTGTACTAGGTAACTGTAACCAAACGTTTATTAAACCAATGAAATTGGATTTAGATTAATATTAGCGTATAATTAATATTTATTGAGTAATTAATAGAACGCAATGGAAAATTGTAAAATTACAAAAGTAGTGGTCAGCATTTGTGATCATGAATTTCAAATTATTTCAAATGCAATCCCAAGCAAACAAGTTAAATCAATATTAAAGTTTATTATTTAACTATTGGGAAGATACAAAAAAACGCTCACAGCAAATTAAAAGCAAAATAAATTATTGTTAACACGATCTTTTTTCTTATAAATGAAAGTCTTTTTCACGACAATGGTTCACAGTTGTGGTGTTTTTGCGATTCGGAGATGAATAACACTTACGAATAATTGCATTTATGTTTAATCTTTTTTAACAGTATAACCGCGGTCACTCCTAGATATTTACCTCGTAACTAACACCAACGCGAGTATAATGATAATGGGAGATTTTAACGCCCGAATCGTAGAAAGTAATGTCTCATCACCGCTTGACGATGATTCCGCGCTTGTAAACGTGAGAAATAGTAAGGATAAAAACTTTAATCCGGAAGGGCGAGACCTATTAAATCTCTTCAGCGCACATAACCTAACTATACTAAATGGTACATACTGCTCAGACTTAGACGGGAATATAACATTTATTAATTAATACGGGGAAAGTGTGATAGATTACACGTTAGTCACGGAAAATTTATTACAATATATATACGACTTTCGGATTGAACCCAGGATAGACTCACACCATATGGCCGTATGTGTTAAAATCTATTTTTCACATCAAGACACTTCAGTAACATCCGCACACATGGGGTCAAAATGGACAAAAGTACAAATGGAACGACGACAAGAAAATGATGTATAAGGCGAATTTCTCAAGGAATCTAGGAATGTTACGTAACGATTTCCAAATTAAACTCGCGGCTCAAAATTGCAACGCTGCAGCGGACCCCATAATACATTGTTTACAAAAATCAGGGTCGAGTATGAAAATAATTCAGGGGAACAAAAATTCAGGAAAACATTCGGTGTGGTATAATGATCCCTGCAGGT
>NNCF01127996.1:92090-102942 GCA_002313205.1 Laupala kohalensis
TATATCATATAACATAGATGCAATGGGATGAGAAATGCACTTTAAAAATCTTCTAGCAGGAAATAATAACACATCCCGAAGTAGTAACGAAATAGAAATAATATTTACAACTGTTGAAGTGTCTGAATTTGATGCGTATATTACATCACATGAAATATCTTCTGCCATTCGCAATTTAAAAAAACAATAAAGCGTCTGGAGTAGATGATGTTCCTTTTGAATTTATTAAGGAACTAACCAATGATATTGTGCCATTTTTAACTGACTTTTATAATTACATCTACGATGAAGGAGTTTTTCCAGACTCATGGACTACAGCTGTAATGCAACCTGTATATAAAAACACAGGAAATATAAACGATCCAAATAGTTATAGGGGAATCTCACTACTTAATGTTATTGGAAAAATTTATTGGAAAATTCTGTACTGGAGATTANAAATTTATTGCAAAATTCTGTACTGGAGATTAAAACTCTGGGCCGAGAAAGAAAATAAACTCTTGACATTACTGACTGGTTTTAGAAGCAACAATAGCACAATAGATAATCTATTTATTTTAAACATGTTAGCCGAGAGAGAAACTCGAAAGAAACGCGGAAAGCTGTACAGCGTGTTTGTAGATTTTGAGAAAGCTTCCGACACCGTGAACAGAGACATCCTTTGGTGTATATTAACGGACAAGGGAGTGTCAAAAAATTTCCTACGCACTTTGCAAGCTTTATATTGCTCTGACAATGCATGTGTTAACACAAATAACTCCAACTTTCAAGTAACTCAGGGAGTGAAGCAGGGATGTGTTCTCTCTCCGTAGTTATTTATTTTATTTAATAACGATATACTAGAAAAATTATGTGAGGCATCCACAGATGCCCCAACAATAGGTGCTCCTCCTGAACAGAAACAGATACCGGGGTTGCTATTTGCTGACGATCTTGTTCTATTCTCCACAACACAGTCGGGACTTCAGATAGGTCTAGATACGTTGGAGCTGTTTTGTGATAAAATATCTCTACATATAAACATACATAAAACCAAAGTCATGGAATTCAAAAACGGATGAATGTTTAGTAAAAATGAAATTTGGAATTACAAACGTCAACCTCTCTGGAAAGTTAAAGATACTAGAGTTTAGTATGCACAGCCCACGGAACATTTTAGGGCCTCTGTAAGGCGCACGTGTATTAAGCCCCGACATATATATATATATATTATTGTTGTTAAAATTTTGCCCTTTTGAATTGAAATTGAATTGAACTAACACCACTTAGAATCAATGATAGCATTAATTCCGATCTCCTAAATTTGTTTCTGTGTGAACAGAACGTTTACGTCTTTATCTTCATAAAAACAAATATTTATTATTTATTTACATTCCTTGGCACACGGCTACTAGCAGGGTTATACATTCTTCAGATTAAAGTTATTTCTTTTCTGTTTCTTTTTTTCCGTCACTGTTGACTCTTTCAGGACACTGTATCTATCTATCCGCCTTTTCGTTACTTTGTAATCCTCCTGGTCCCCGTAACGTCGTCGTGTCTTGATATCCTCCCTGCTTTTTACCTCTTCCATCTGGTGAACATCGCCTGTTCACACAATACTGTAATATGTCGTATTCTCGTCCTCCCTTCAGCAAACTACTCCAGTACATTATGTTAAACTTCCCGTTTGTATAGTCAGAACAATGCGATAAAAACCTTGTCGTGAAGGATCGCGTGATCAAGCCATCAGCATTGTATCTAGGCCAGAAGACGCAACGCGAAAGAGAGAGAGAGCTGGGTTAGTAGGGCACGATGACGCGCTCATAAGACAGTATAAATAAGAGACATGTAGAGCAATATGGGTCGAGAGATAGTGAGAGTGCCGAGGAGTCGAGAGATAGTGAAGGAGCGAGGAAAGAGGACTGTCCGTGGACTGCACGACAACCTCTACCTTAACATTCATATTCCATTTTGATAGTTTAATGATATTAATACTTCTGTTGAATTTTACACCAATAGGGATGAATCTGTGTGAAGAGACATTGGAAGCATTTTTATTATACATTTGCTGTAACGAAAATTCAGATTTCATGCTCGTACTACACCTAAGATCACGAAGTAATTCACTTCTCCTTGTAAAATAGATAACTGTAATTATTTTTTTAAACAAAGATGATCTCAGTTGTGTGAATGGAACACAACACTTTTCTCGCATTAGCATGCAAAGTCTGTGATTCCTGTTACGTGCCACGGATAGAAACACGAAAATCTATTTTAATCGAAGTATAACTTAAATCGCAAATCATCCTCTCCAGTGACAACTTAATACATAGTTGGACAGGGAACATTATCATTATGATAATTAGAAATAAGGTCCAGTAACTACGTATTGAAATGTGTTATTTTTTCTCAAAATTAATTATATGTCAATACTCTCACTTGTGATTCGTGAATCAAAAATGGTGTATGAAAATAATGAAATCTCATTTGGATTTGGCTTTTCTGAGTTTTAGTATGTGGAATATTTGTTAATTAACACGTCATAATTTTATAATCATCCACTATACTTGATGAAATCCATAATTATTTGTGATTTAGAGTTTCAAATATGTTATACATAGACTATTTCAATGAAATTTGTTATTATTTTCACGTGGAAAAGTTTGCTTGTTGTATCTTTGGTGTTGTACAACTGGACCGAGAAAAGTGCACGAACATTTCATACCGTCTGCGTTGCTTTTCGATCTGTGGATTGTCTGAGTAAGAGCGGGTGACATGGCTACCAGACATACAAGTGGGATATTACTATATCTATCGCGCCATTCGTTAATAAACCCAATGACCTTCGTTTCATGATTTGTGATTTCCATAATTCCGGTGGTTTTCATAATGTATTATCTAAGATTTCACTTTATCGTCAGTAATGCTACTCCAGAAAGCGTAGTAGGCTTCCACTATTGCCTTCGCTAAATTTGTGTCTCTTGTAGAAATCTCTTCTGATTAGTACTGACTACACCCTCTTACCTTTTATAATTAGTCCTCCTTACATTTGGTTTTAGAATAATTTCTCCATCATTGTTGTAGTTTTTAATTTTACTATCAATGTATTATATGTATAGTTTACTTCGTTTGCTGATGCAAAATACTATTTTTGGAAGATGATAATACGAACGATAATACAAATCAAACGTCCTCTCGATCAGAGACCAGAGTCAAGTTTATTAAGAACTCTTTTCCGACGTTTCGACCTCTCAAATGGGTGGCCTTTCTCAATAAGACAATACAAGAGTATACAAAGATAGACAATATGTTACATATATATATATAATAAAAAGAGGGCTCATGTACTCACAATTTAAACCGAGAGCTATATCAAATCATTAACAGATTTGTCGGAACACGTATAACCTCAATGTGTATGTCCTAAATCAATACTGTTCAAAACACAATAAGACGTACACATTAATAAACTTCCATGGTTCCACCTGTATCCGTAACAATGCTTCCAAAGTAAACAAAAGTGTTTACTCGTTCAAGCTCTTGATCCTCAATCTTTAATAACTTGAGTTTTAGGCTTAATACGAAGATCTTTTGTTTTCGTGGTATTTATTTTTAAACCAGCGATTCCAGCTTCGCATTGCAAGTGTCATACCTTTTCTTGAGCATCGATGTACCTCATGGCCAATAAACAGATGTCGTCTGCATAATCCTAATCCTACAATACTTCACAGAGGTTCCAGCGAATGCCCCGTTTCTTCCCACCAGTATCTCGTTTGGCAACTATAACCCTACACATACCTTTGATGGTATTTATTATCTTTTGAGGTACACCATACTTTCCTAGCACTTGCCAAATGGCTTTATGTCGGAAGGAATCAAATGCTTGTTCAAAGTGTATGAGGATTAAATATAGATATATATAAATATAGAAAATTAAATTCCACTATACAGTCTGTTCTATGATAAGGCGAAGCGTGTTAACTTGGTCTTTACAGCTACGATTATGTCTTAAGTCAGCCTGTTCTTTCCTTACTCGTTTTTTCAACGCCAGTTCCATTATGTTGAGAATTACGCGCGAGAAAACTTTACCCGGTACCGATATCAGAGAAATACACCTCCGTTTATTGCATCTTGTTGGATCAAGTTTTTTTGATATTTCGACCATTAATCCGGTATTTCAGTCCTTGGGGACCTTTCCTTCTTCCCTCACCTGAAATAGATCTAGCAATAACTGTCCTGATGTATTTACATTTGCAGTGAGAATTTCAGGCAAATACAATCTTTACCATCTTTTTTTGCGTGAGGACCGTTATAATTTAAGGAAGTGTTGGCACTGCCTCACTTATTTCAATCTGTTGATACATCCCTTCCTCATTTTCATTTTCAGGTAGCAGTTCCACATCATCTTGCGTTTCTCGGTTCAGTTTTTCTCGATAGAATTCTTCCCATTTTTGCATCTGCTCACCTTCAGTTGTTAAAAGAACCCTGGAAGATGTTAAAAATAGAATCTCTAAAGAAAATGTCGCTTTTATGCAGCTCAATCCTGTATGGAGAACTAAGTTCACATCAACAACGACGAAATTAAACATCTTCAAGACAAACGTTAAAGCAGTGCTGCTATATGGCTCTGAGACATGGCTGGACGATAATTCCATAAGGCATAAACTTCAAACATTCGTCAATAGATGCCTCAGGAATATTTTCAGGATATTTTGGCAATTAAAAATACGAAATGATGCCTTGTTGGAACTCGCGGGCGAGGAATCAATAGAGAAACAAATCCAAAAATCGTAAATGCAGGTGGACTGGTCATACTCTTCGAAAACCAGCGGACAACATTGAGAGACAGGCACTGGAATGGAATCCGCAAGGTCAGCGAAGCGTGGAACGAATTTAAACCTATAGCGGCGAATCGTGTCAGATGGAAGAAATTTACTGAAGACTTATACTATACAAGAGCGAAATGATTGAAGAGAGGTTAATAAACTTGACTAATATGTTCGTGAGAAGATTGATTTGGATATCATATCAACCAGATATACCTGTTCTTGAGCGATAATTGCTAAGAACAAGAATCTTTCATAAGCATGAACATTTGTGTAATATATTGCTGGTAATTATGTTTTATCGTAACCAGTATATTGTTAAGAAATATGCTTTAAGTTGGAAGTTAAATCGTGAAATAGTTTTCAGTCTTTTTTTAGATTATGGTCGTTGCATTGTCAAAGAGTGTCGGAAAAAAAATGTATATCCATTTTTGCAAAGTTAGTTATATTTTTTAATATAGAGATAACGGCCTTTTTATATATTAGTACCTTTCTTAACCCTTTTATCTGCCGACGAGGAAAATATGTTCCACTGTTACCGACGTGGAGTCCTGTGGTCTCGTAACTTAAAAATAAAAATTAAAACTACTGTAGCAAAATTCAGTCATAAATCACTGACATTGTAAATGAATATGTTTTAAAAATGTGTATTAAAAAAGAAAAATATTGAAATTTATTGACTAATTCAGAGAAATAAAGTAACAAACAATGTGGCGCAAAATTGTCGTTCACTTTTATTCTAGTGAAGTTATGTATTACAAAAAATATTTAGGCTTCTCGAAAAGAATATATATTTAAAAATTACGACGCAGAGGAAGTTAAAATACAAACAAAATTTTTCATAACTCACACACAAAAATACTGACACTTTTTAATCGGTCAGTTTTTCGCGCACATCTTACATACTGTTTTGGCGCACTGAATGCAACATAATTTACAAAGGTGTTTTGTTTTCCTGTGTAATTTCGAAGAACACAAATGACAATACTTCCTTTCTATTTAGTATGGTATCAGCTGAGACATGTTAAAAATTTTCACTATTGCAGACGGAAAACCGCACTTGTATAAACGACAACGCGTGCTACATTAACATAACACTAAAACTGACCTGGAGTTCCAGTACAGGGATTACAGGGATTACTCCGACTTGCTTCCAAAGTTCGAACATTTCGTAGAAAAGCTCGTCACAATAAGCTCGTGTACCGTTACTTAGGAGAGTAAAAGGCGAAAATTCCGGAAGAACGAGACCTTTCAATGGAAACTTCCACTGGCAAATCGAAGATTTGTAACATGAGAGGAGTCAGTAGCAGGGCAATAATTTCTCCAAAATGATTATATGGTGAATATTAAAATGGCAGGAGAAATTAATTTGTGATTGGTTGGGTGATATATGAGCCAGTTTCATGGAGAGTGTTATTACATGGTATTTTTATCTAAGTGTTGGTAGATGGATGTGTGTGACTATGAAATTTATTAAGGTATGTTGTTTACTTTATTAACATTCGTTGGTTTTTTATATAATCTAATTTGGAGCAGAGGAAATTGTTATGAATTATTGGTTGGATTATGAATGTAGAAACAGCCCTAAATTGGTTGCTGTTTTTTAAAGCCCTGACGAAGTTAACGTTTGTTACCTTAATGTTGGCAAAGTAGTGAGAAAGAATTTGGCGAAACTGCAAGAATTGAGCCTGGAAATTAATTTCGTTGATTTCTACCGAGAAAGAATTTTACTGCTCGATATTTCCACGTATTCCTGTTCGTCCCTTGAAGCTTTGTGGCGCGTTGCACGCGTCCGGCAATGCACTCACGCTGCAGCAGCCACCGCTCCAAAATCTTTACAAAGACAACCTAGTGCAGCACTTCATTGTTGGAGGCAGCGGTGGCTGTGGCTGCGTAGAAGACTGTCGCGCGGCCGGTGGCGTGCGAACAAGGCCGAGCGACCGCAGCGCTGACAGTGGCGGTCCGCGCATTCTGCTGCGATGAAGCTCTTCAATGAACACGCTGTACAGCGCGTTGCGTCGTTGTCGGTTGTAGGCGTCGTCGGTCGCTTGCGTTTTGCAGCCATGGAAATGAGTGAATAGCAGGAAAGTGCTTGTTCTGAAATGCATGGCGTCTTCTGGCAAAGCAGGCAAATGCATTTAGCCATTCCATTGATTTGATGAATCCTGTACGATCAGATCTCACGGCCCTATTAGGGAATACATTTATGCATTCAATTTCTTATTATTCGCTAGTAGCTTCATTTACTATTCATTCCTTATAATCATCACCATTTTCATTAAAACGCAAATGTACCCTAATTATTCCTATTTTTTCCTTAACCGAACGGAGCAAATCATAAAAATGAAGTATTGTACTACGTACGTTAGACATTATGAGATATCATTGAGGTTTCCTTTCCTTTTTACCTTCCCGGAATGATTTTTAAAAGTTACGTAAAGAATAAACGATACATAAAAAATGTATAAAAATTACATAAAGAAAAAACGACTCATTTATTCGACAAGGACGTAAATTGAGTCTGGTAAATAATAAACAATATTTCTAAGGAATTGTTCGTGAGTTCTGTAATTCTTCATAGTATAGTATCATCTGTTATATTCATAACACATTCATAATAGTACTAATCATAACTGTTCTGATGTCCTATTACATTGTTTAATGCAAAATGTAAGACCGGATGAAATTTACCTACGACTAGAAGACTAAATGTGGGAAAGCAATATCTACCATATTATTCAGATAAATAAAGTGGTCTTGTTATATAAATGAACACATTCGTATTTTCATACAGAATATTGGTTAGATTCAATTTTCCTTTTATTTTATTTTAT
This sequence comes from Laupala kohalensis, assembly GCA_002313205.1. Lineage (NCBI taxonomy): Eukaryota > Metazoa > Arthropoda > Insecta > Orthoptera > Trigonidiidae > Laupala > Laupala kohalensis. Next base: position 99,730 of record NNCF01127996.1, read on the forward strand.
TTTATTTTATTTTATTTTATTTTATTTTATTTTATGATTGCACCTAGACACTTTTTATTAATGTTCTAACTATGTAAACCTGGAATATGTCTCCTAGACTTTCTCACAAATTTACTAAAATACATTACAGAATATCATATGAGCAGACAGCGAACCCAAAACTAAAAAAAAACATTGTTTTATTAAATTGAACTTCGTAACACTGATTAACTCTAATCCCTTTTTCTTTTCAATGAATTGGGGCGAAAAGAAGTAATCTGGATATAGTGGTTTTTGTATAATTAACTAAATTTTTGCTATACCTTTATCAAACTTAGATTCTTACAAAAGTAAATACGAAAATTGGTGGACGTAAAAATATCGTATTCACGCAGACATATTTTTCTGGTTTTATTGGAGCCTAAAATTCCCAAATAAAAAGTCCTGAAATCCTCGAAGTTAAATTTTCAACAGTAATATGCTCTTATATATATGAGAAATTTAAAGCGTTGATATTAGAAACAGAAGCACTAAAACGACAAACTTAGTACAACAGCTACTTGCGTCCTTTGGGAGTTTTTCATAAAGTATGACGAGTGTAAAAAGTTGGTATAACAGTATCATGAACTTACTTGAAAGGGAGTTTCAATTTCAATTAAGTAAATATAAATAGAATTCACACGTGAAGTTTTGCACGTTGATATGTTTTGAACTAGACCATAATAATAATTAACAACATAAAATGTTGTTTTCCCAGTTTATAATATTTCTCGTTAATTGGGAAATGAGTTTTCATGCTACACCAAATAAATAAGTCAATGTGAAAACACGGTAAAGAAAATTTGAACTTGTTAAGTGATCTCATTATCTCTCGTTCTTTAAACAATGGAAGTGTGTCTTTGTGTAACACTGTATTATTTTCAATTTACTTCGCTGCACATGGTGAGGATATGTTGATGATATGCGTGTGTCCAGGGAGGAAATTAGAGAGGCTCGATGTTTCATGTTTGATTTACGATGATATCTGCGCCAGGCGTTTCGCCATCAGTTTATGTGCGTATGCACCAGAGATGAACTCTGCTATCTGCAGCGGATCTTTGTGGATAAGCGGATTCTGCATATGAAGCGATATGTCATAACATAGAAACCAGAGAAGCCAATCTCTCAGCTCATGAATCATAATTTGCTAATATATTTTATGAAATATATGAAATGTTTAAATGATTTACATCTTTATGATATATCATTGGAATCTCTGTCTCAATACACACGAATGATCCAATATTTGTTAGATGTTTCAGCATATCTTATTTACATTTCACCGTCGCTATTCCTGAAGATATCGTATCTCACCAAGCAAGACGCTATTTTTGTCGTTACACGGGTTCGACGAATTTGAAACCTGACGAAACCGCAAATTTAATAATTCCTGTTTTGATCCGCATATATATTTTTTTCGGGATGTCAAGAGAAAGCTCTTTTATTTATGTAACTATTAAGAGAGAGCAAGAGAAATACGAGAAATAATTATTAATATTTACAATTCGATAAGTCAGGATAAAGTCATGTATTTATCGCACGCGTTATACGTGGTACTGGTACTGTCACACGTTAAGAGAGTTGAGATAATTATATCCGTATAATAAGTAAGACTGTTATGCTGTATTTTGTAAATTGCAATTGAAGTGTATTTTTGAAAAAACATTGGTCTCATTTTTGATAATTTCTCGTGTCACCAGTTATTTTACCGAATGAAAATTGAACATTATGTACAATATTACTGTGCACTTAAATTAATTTTAATATCAATAGAAAACTTCAGTAAATATGAAAGCAAAAGTATCTCAAAGGTATAGGGTATATAAGGGAAGTATTGCAATGGGCAGAAAAAAAGTTTTGAGCAGTCTTCGCACATTTAACAATTAACTCCAGAGAAGCATTTTTTTTCTTCAAATTTTGACGTTGATGTCCAATTTCGAATGTGTGTATGTGTATGTATGTTACAGATTCCCCCCCCCAAAAAAAAAAAATCTCACGNAACCTTGAGATTGGACTTGGAATACATTGAGAATAGGAGGCTATTTCTGGAGAGTTCACACCGACTTTATTTTCACACCGCGCTCCATTTCCGGTTTCTTATAATTCAAAATTTTGAAAATATGAAAATAGCATTTTGATTGTTCTCTAAATTCTGCATACAGATTGCTAACCTGCGTTTCTGTTCGTCTCATCTTTCTGGTGCCTTTATTAGATCAACCTGAGGCAAGTGCAAAGAGTTTAATTTGGAAGATAATGTACTGTACTTCAATTTCAGATGTGTTGTTTAAGGATGTACTATGTAAGGTTGTTAGGATAAATATGTTAAAGCGATTGTTCTTTAAATTATTATGAAGGTTTGTTACTTATTTTGTATTATCAAACCTTTTCTAGAAGTTCTTTTCCCACTCTAATTTTATTGCAATATGGGATTTTTAGTTCTGTGGGCTTTTTGGTATGAAACATAATTAGAGAGTTGAGTGGGACACTTTGCACAGTTTTCTTCATGCACACTGCTCATACTCGTTCTCGTTACATTGTGCTCGTCAGTAGACTCTAGACCTATCTCTCGTTCACAACTCTTTTATAATTTATCCGCTCTGCTTCAGATACTCATAATTGCTCTCCATTTAGTAACTCATCGCCCATTCCTATTGTGATATCCGTGTAAAAGCGGAGAGACAAAATACAACATGGTAGCCTGGGAAAATAAAAAAAAGCAAGAGCCAATTTCAACGCAATAAACCACAAAGTCATTGGGAAACTGACATATCGGGAACCTCTCTGTACTCGAGTGTTGTCTTCAGCCTCAAGAGTCGTCAGCTGGTCACAAAGGGACCAAAGCAGATGTAACGAAATTGAAAGAGAAATGTGTGCACCGGGGAAATATTTTACCAAGTAAAGTGATGTGAGGAGTAAATTCTGTGAATTCAAGGAAACATTTCTTCGAATTTGCTAGAAACATAATACAAGCTACATAATGAATAACGTTGCTGCGTAATTGGTGCATAGCATAATATTTCCAATAGTTGTAGTGGCGACACTGTGTATTACCTGAAAAATTCTTGGGTAATTCTTAAAATCCAACAAATCACAAAAAATTCCATGATTTATCCTGTTTGTTAGTTTGTGTTTGTTAGAGTGGTCTATGGCCTTCCAGTCTTAGATGAATCCTAGTACAGGATCTGTCTCTTATAC
>NNCF01127996.1:104123-117195 GCA_002313205.1 Laupala kohalensis
TCTGTGAATAAAAATTCTATTCGGCTGAGATAAACACATCTGAGCAAAAATTCTATCCGTCTGAGCTAAACACATCTGAGCTGACGAAAATCTTTACGTCTGAGCTGCCGAAAAATCTTTACGTCTGAGCTACACACATCTGAGCAAATAATTCTTTACGTCTGAGTAAAATCTGGTATGAGAGCGAAATTTTGAGTGTTCTGCCTTAAATGGGCTCTATCCCTTCTTTCTCCCGAAGATCTTCAAAATTTTTAATGTCACGTGACTGACAATCCCCAATGCCGAAATGATTTCCCCTTCTCACGCCCTGACTCTCATTGGAACCTTTTAAAATATCTTCAACTGATTTCTGGAACGTTCTCAACGACGCTGTGGCTTTTAACGATTTTTCTAGCAAGTTCGTACATGTTGCTAGTTTCTGCACATCTGTGGTTTGTTACGGAGGGTATTTCTTTTCCCTCATCCCCTCGCCAGCCTGCGATTTCTAAACCNAGGGTACTCACCAATCTCTTCTACTTCGTGGGCTTTTTTGTTCATTACACTTACATCACAGTGACACCCTTCAATCGTTGCACTTGGCCTACTGACTTTTGTGTGACAATTTTTAGTACGCAAGGCGCAAAATTACATTGATAAATCCCCTTTACACTATTACATACTACTGTAGATGTCTCTTGATGCCGGACGAGATGAAGACTTTTCTCACTTCTGAAGCACGACAGACTATCGAAAATTATCTTACTATCTGACCAAATAATCGAAACTTTTCTCACCATCTGTTTTCAACAAATAATCTGATGCGAATTTTTCAGTCTCACGGTCACATAATACACTGTCTCAAAAAATTTTTAGTCTCTATCATCACAAATACACACTCCCAAAAATTTTCTCATCTCTCCTCCTCACAAATACACACTGCCAAAAATTTTCTCCTCTCTCCTCTCATAAATACACACTGCCACAAATTTTCTCCTCTCTCCTCCTCACAAATACACACTGCCAAAAATTTTCTCCTCTCTCTTTCTTGTGACTGTGCCCTAATTTTTTATAGATAATTTTGCGTCACGTGACGTTCCCCCTCTTAACAGTCCTTGCTTCTGCTGCCAGATCTCGGTTATTTTCCCCCTCTTAATTTTAATTGGTAGTTTCCGAAAAGATGTATTTTGTATTTTCCTGTTTCCAATCATTCCACTTGACTCCTCCCCCCTTGATATTTCATTGGTTGCACCCCCCCTCTCTACTTCTAAGATTCTTTCCTCGAGATAAAGGTCTGTCGGCCATTTTGTTATTTTTGTCTCTGTACATGTGCGCAGGCGGTATGCTTCTAAAGACCTCGGTTTTATTGTTTTATTGCTAGGTAGCGTTCGACATCGTCCATTTCTAGCCAGCATTTGTTCTGAGCGTCGGTCCTTCTTTTTGAACCCAAATTTTATTACATTCTTTTGAATTTTTGCTATCGTGTGTTATGGCCGAACCCATGGTCCCAAAATTTTACTTTTCTAAAGATTCTTGTTGAGACTTGCTTTTAGGATTCATGTCCCCCAAGAGACCTGTGTCGCGAACCTTTTTTGGCCGCTTGCTTCAAACGTACACCCACGTTGCTTTGGGAAATAATATTCCCTAACATCCGCTCTTTTTCATGAAAGATGCGTGTTCAGACTAGCAGGCTACTAAAACATGTGTCCTGCTTCCTATTTCTTTTGATCTTTTTTAAATAAAGGTTTTTATTGCGTTTTTGTATTCCAAAACTTTCTATTGAGCTTTTGATGTAGCACCGCCTTGCTAAGCTTCAGACCATCCAAGTCTCTTTCAGCGAACTCATATATATATATAATATATATGGACAGCCGAATTATTAAGTTTCAGGTTTACACGACGAAATTATTTCAACTTTTATCATTGTTATTGATTTTGTTGCAAAACATCAATATCATGTACCTTTATATAAAATAATAATTGGGACAAATTTTTACAACTAATGATTTTAAGTCGTTTCTTATGAGTATCCAATTACTCATTTAGTCTAGTACTATCATTGTTTAAATTAATAATTTCAGATTTTTAATAAATTTTTAACAACAGCTTTTTGCTATAAAAAGAGCATAGAGAACTTGAAAATAATACCATAAGTATTGATTATTTCTTCAATCTTATTGCAAAAGAATTTTTAGGATTAATTGCGGACATTGCATCTTTTTTATTTGAATAATTGTCGGGTAATTAGGGAAATAACTATAGATATCACAACTATTTTCATATAAGTATCATATATTATCTTTCACTATCTAATACAATTCTCTCCGTCTCTATCCCTTCAAATTCGGAACTACTCCAGGCCAACCAATTATATGGTGAAAGTTTATGGCAATATAACATGTTAATTTAGAATTATCGCGCTTATACCCAATAGCCAGATAATAAATGCGATGATGTAATAAATCATAATTTTGCAATAGTTAAAATGTAATTTACAATGTTCCGCAAATGTCCGCAACTATCACTTTCTGTTCTCCTACACGGGTATCTGTATGCCAAACACAATGAGAATCCTAACTTATTAAAACACAATATTTTCTCATCCGCCAGAATGTAAAGTGTTACTCGATCATGAAATTGTTGTTTAATTGAAAAGTATTACTCACACTACAATCTTTGATCCTTCTTTGATTGTGTATCTGAATATGCCAGTTGTGCGATAATTCGTTGCGTGTGCTAACACAATAACATGAGGAATCTTGCTTCTGGATCTGAAACGAAAGGTTCGATTAATGAGCGTCTTTCTTTATTTTTCCATAAAATACCGGAAATTTTACTCCAACTTTGTTTCAGCTTACGAAAGATTCATAAAGCAAGGAACTTGTATATGATTGAAACAAAATCAGTTTGGTAGAAACGAAATATCTTTCTTTTTATTTATTGGTATATTTTTTATTGTTCCAGCCATGACACGTGCTCTTCCACCAATGTTTTTTGAAGACTGGAGAAGCATGTAAACCTGTAATATTTACAAAAAATCGTACAACTTTTGATTTAAACATTATCAAGGATAATAATGTGAACTTATTTACGCTAAGTCCCGCTGAGACTTGTATATTCTAAGGAGATATTCTAAGAAGATAACCCACTAAACTCCCACCACCGTCTATTGCACTCACGTTGATATGGGTGAGAGGATTTTGTTACACTAATTGTAAAAGTGACACCGCGGTGGTGAAATATCAACAATGCACCATAAATCCATGTAAGAAATCTGGAGTGAGGTCTACTCGACTTGACAATATTATAGCTGTAACAAAACAGTAGTAAAGACTCACTTCAATATAAATATAATGTGATCTATAGAAAAGAATGATAAATATATTACAATTATTAAACACGATGACATACTAAAAAGACCAGATAAAAACTACACATTCCATACGTTCACACACGTCCGCAATTTGAAAAAAGGTTTATCCGGAAATAACATCTTCCTCCTTGAACTATTTGCAAATACTTCATTGGCCGATCTGAGCAAGGAGCCTCCAACATTTTTAGCTGTATCTCGACGCATAATATTTTGCACAATAAAAATGTTTATATTCGTGTTTTCAAAATTTTGAATTTTGTGAAACCGGAAGTTAACACACATCATATCACACATGAAATTGGAATGAGCTGTCGAGAAATAGACTTCTATTCCCAGAGAATTCTAAGTCATTTCTCAAGTTAAGTTTACATGCATCAATTTGTTTGTGAGTTATCGGGGGAGCAAAATTCTTAACAAACATACACACATATTATACTGGACATCATCGCCAAAATTTGATAAAAGACTCTCCTGGAGTCAATTCGTAAAGATACGAAGGTATCTTGAAATTTCTTTTACGACCCATTTCAATACTTTCCTTATACATTACGTATAATTGGAAAGTAAAAATTGGAGGAATGACACTGCACATTAAAAGGAACCAGAAGTAAAAAGAAACACATGTCCGGCAATGAACCCAGGATGAGATAAAATGACACGAAGACAGTATGAATCAATACAAAAAGGCGTGTAAAACTCTTTATTAGTGGAGTAGAGTACGTCTTATAGGTGTTTAACTCCATCGAATTACAATATATATCAAAGATTTTGCCCATTAACAGCTATATATTCTCGCATCGAAGTCTCTAGGACTCCAGGTTCTCCATATTCTCCAATTCATGGGGGGTCAGTACAAGATTCGTATCGCTGGTAACGGGTAAAACTTTGAACTTATGGTGTAAATTGACAGTAATTCTTTGAACACAACAACTGCATCCTTTTCTACTTTTCTAAAAATGCCCTTTAAACGTCATTTTTCTTTATGTTTTACCCTATCTTGGTGGTATTTTTATCTTCTCCTGTTTACATTTCCGGACATGTGTTGCTTAATGATTCTGGTTTGTATTAATGTGCTCTATAATCCCTCCAATTTAATCCTCTGTCATGCAAATGAGCGCGATCCGCACTGAGTGCCGGCAGAACCAAATCCATTCTTATTACGATTTCATGAATGTAATGAGAGTTTATAATTATAAATTTTTATATAGCTCAAACTAACATGTTATTATATCATATTCGAGTAATTTTCATAATGAGAAAAAATCAGGTGACAATCAGAATTGATTTTCCTCATAGACAATTATTTTTTCAAATCATAACATATACAACATTTTGATACGCATTGGTTCATTTTGTAAATGTTGTTTTCCCTGAAAAAATTATTCTATCCTAGTATTTAATTCTTATTTCATAATAATTAGGATTTCATTTTCTATCAATTTAATTTTCGTCAAAACCTAATATGTCGAACAAAAAATTGTTATTCTATGTATATTTTTATTTGTTTGTAACAGCACTGATGATGGCCGCCACGCGGTCGAAAACACCTTATGAATTAAAAAATCAAGTGGATAGTATGACAACATATTCTTTATACAATAGGATCAGAAAATAATTTTGAAAATGGACTGTGAAATATACAAAAATTAAACCTTTATACGTATTGGGAACGATTAATATTTGCGGTCTGAAACAATTTGAACATATTACATATAAAGATTTGTTCAATCTATTCACAATATAATAAAATTGATTTTGGGACTTAGCAACCTAATTTAGCAACAAAAATCAGCTTATATTTGAACTGAAAGGAAACAAGATATTTCTTATGTAATGCATTATATTATAAAGTAGTTTAAAAAATAATCTCTTACAGTCCAAATCTTTAAAAAAATTACATTTTTATAGTTACAAAACTGAAAAGTGATAATAAATACAAATAACGGCAAAATGTCGACGTCTAGACTAATTTATTTCAAATATAATAGGAAAAATTAGTTAGATTGATTATAAAAGTCTGATAACGATGAATAAATTGAGAAAGAATATGTTAGTAATACTTATATGGTAAGGAATGCGTCTCAAGTGATGAGAAATATACAAACATGAGTGGGCGCGTTCTTCACTCAGTGCGGCATTACTCACGACTCACTTTTCAAACAGCAATATAAACTAATAATGAAGGAAATCAATCGCTTATTTAGTGCAACATAGCGTTGAATTAGTCAACAAAGCATAATTAGGAGAAACTGCTCACCAAGTTCCCAGAATCATCTCAAAATCATTGGTTGAACACGTTTGACTCGGATACTCAGAGCGGCACGCAACCGAAGAGGAGAATTAATACGGAGTTCTGTATATTAGTCATAATATCATAAAAAGCACTTTAAGCACGGAGAAAAAAATAAATTGTTACTTCTATTGGATCTAGTGCTATACATATATTTAAATTACGAACATTTTTGTGTACCGCTGAAAATATAATCCCTACCATCAATTACCCCGGGCCACAAACATACACCGCAACATTAGTTACACAACGCGAAACATCCCCTACGCCGAGGCGACCAAAAATGCTCCACTCTCATTTAATAGCGTATCTAAGGATTACCCGCGTGCATACACAGCACTCAATGAGCGCTTTGCTCGCGTTGCCGCTTTATTGGTGCCGTTAATCCCCGCGCGGGTCACGGCGCAGCGCTGGCGTCGCATGGCGTCGCTGGCCTCGACGCGGAAATGGGGACGACTCCCATTCCTATTTCACCAATTCCACCCCTACGTTATACAGAATGTCCCAGAACTCCACGAAAGTTTAGTCATTTACTTATTTTCATTAACGTATTTGTACACTGGAGACGGTGTTACCCGATCATATTTGTAAAGATATGTGATCAAAAATATGACCGTGTAATGTACAATCTTTGATCGTAGTTCAACTATGATCGTATATCTATGACATGGGTTCTCATTGAGAGAACCTTTAATCATATCTTTCATCACATCTTTCATAATAGATATGACATACAAATATGACAGTGTAATACTAGCCTAAAGTATATTTAAGTCAATTTCACATTATAATATTATTATACTTGATCATATTTCATTAGATTCGTTCATATACGTCGAAGTTCATCATGACTTACGATTAAAACTGAGGACGGGTCAAGTTAACTTATATGTTTCGTATCAAAGCTGAAGTTGCTTAATTTTATGAGCGTTCAGATATGTTGATTAAGCTTCTTTTATTCTGAGGAATAGAACATAAAATAAATATGCATAAATTTTGCAATACATCTTTAACTTTTTTGAAATCGAAAGACTTTCTTCTTGCTTTATTGAGCAAGTTTAATACCGATGAGTTTATACAGAATATCCTAGAACTTCACATAAACTATTGAAGGGATGATAGAGCACATTAATAGCAGTCAGAAATATAAAGATAAGAGGAGGAGATAAAATGACATCGAGACATTGAAAGAACACAAATGTCTGCCCATTCAGTTATACAGGCCTTGCACCAACGCCGCGAGATGCCAAATAGAACGTATTCATCAATCCATGCGACATTGGTGCAAGATCTGTATCACTGTAAATGAACAGAACTAGGAAAATCTGTTATTTGTTGTTGAACTTTGACCATCTACATCATTCTCTCAATTCCCCTAAAAAACTGTTGTATTCGCCTTTTAAGCGTGTGTTTTTGGTATCATTTTATATCATCCTGGTGACATTTCCGGACATATGTTCTCGTAAGATTCTGGTTCCTGTTAATGTATTCTTCCATCCATCCCTTTTTTACATCGGGTTATGGGATAAGCTATAAATACCTTTTTGACTTTTAAGTCATGAAAAATAAATTAACTTTAATTAGATTAATACACCTAAAAAAACAATTTTATGAAATATTTGATCAATTAAAATGCGTATGTTAAGTTCATATAAATATAAGCAAAATAAGATTAAGTTAATCAAAATAAATAAATATTTAAATGTTTCCACTATCAGGTTCCCTACCACTAGTTCTTCTCTGAGAAGAATTTATAATAAAAGAACTCTCAACAGTCTAAATCGGTAAAAACAAAACAGATTCACGAAACATAATTTAAAGACATTACTGAAAGCACGCCCTTTAGAATTCACATGCACCCCTTTTCTCTTCCTATCACTGCAGTCCGCGTTTTGCAATGCGTCAATTGTTCGTGATCTTTTGGTATTAAACCCGCGCGCGTTTCGAGGTCATTTCGCCGCTGGACGTTGAGCCAACTTGTCCCTTGACCTCCCCTCTTACCCCCACCACTACACCCCTCCGAAAAGGAAGGCAAGTGGCGAGGCAATAGCTGAAGCGTCCGCGCCACCAAGTGGGCGTTAGAGTCTAACTAAAAGTTACGAGCGGTTGGGGCAGATGGCGTTCGGTAAGCGGAAACTATGGCTACGATGATGCTTACCAGTGTAGAATAACTTCGGAAGATGGGGTACCAAATATGGCAGTGGTTACCCTATGCGAGTTAAAAATTTCACAAAATGAAAAGTTTTTTTTCTTTTCTCTTCATGGATACGATGTAAATCCCTAGCATACCTTAAATACAACATTAGTGGTCTAGTAGTAGAGTCTTTACCTCCACCATTTTGCTGAGCGATGGAGAGTGAGTTCAAACCCTCCTTGTCCGAAATTTCAGATGGAGCTTCTCTCACCTACACCAGACAAACATTTGATACCGTATTCGTAAGTTCCCCGACAACCCAATCTCCCATTCACAATTACGCTAGCCATGGTTAGGAGGAAAATAAATCCTCGCTGCCTAAAACTTGCCAAATACAGTAAACGAATAAATTAATTAAAAAACACTAAGAATCCTCGTCCGAAACTAATGTCAAAAAATACACTGATTCTAGTAACAAAGAATGAAAAACACAATCATAGAGAATCCTGTCCTCTTATCACTTCACATCTGTTTCGCTGGTCTTAGAGAAGTCACTTTGTAAGATGCATCAGAGTTTGTTACGATTTGATCACAAACAAATCTTTTGTGCATTCCGAAATTCATGACTTTAATTTTTGTGCACTACGCAATCTGCATTTTAGAGCATTAAGAAAACATTTAAACTTCCAAAACATCTTAACAGTTAAGTATCCAAATAAATTTTCGTCTGTGTTATGTTCCTCTGTATATTGCAGCATTCAACACGATCAATTTTCTGACTTCACATTTCACAGATTCATGTACATGCATAACCTAATGTAGTTAAGACGTCGTGGAATGTTGCTGGACGTATATACGGCAAAAATGAAAAAAAAAATGGTGTGTATATTTGGCCAAACATTTTCGTTTTAAATATTTTTAAAGGAGTGTAATGGGCATTAGGAAATATTTTGTGTTAAGTGACAGGAATAATAGTTCCTACAGTTTACTTTATAGGCCTTTCTCAAACGTTCTTCAAGAACAAAAAAATAATTAATTTTAGGTTAGTGAATATTGAATGAAATATTTGACGTTTTAAAATAAGTCTATTTTATTTAAATTATACTACAAAAATGTTTCGAAATCATGTTTAATGTGGTGTGAAAATTTATCACAATTGCAATTGATTAATGTTTTAACATCAGATAATAAAAATCAATAAAGTTATTTGCAGGAAAATAATATCACAATATGCAGCAAACCGACGCATTGTTCTTGTATCGCTTTGAATTTGTTGCATAATATAACGTCGTTTAAAAACGTGTTTTTATTTCTTTTATCGTATAAATTCACGTGAAAATGTGGCTCCACAGGAAATGCACTGCAGGTGTTTGCTTCGGTGAAACATCGATCCCTGCTACCTATACATACATTCCTACTCTATGCATAGAAATAAATAGCCAAATATTTGCATATATCTAGTGGAGTAATTTATACATTGCATCAACTCACAGAGGGTACGAGGGAGGACAAGCGAGACACACACTTGCGGGATTAAGTTGTAATTGGCAGCGGAGGGTTCTGGCGATCACACAGTGGGTCGAAGCGTCGAAATTTTGGGTTAGGTATTCTGGTTGATTTTCTGGTTGTATTTATGACGAGAATAATAATAAAATACTCGTAATTATAAGATTTAAAACATTAAACAGCAGTAGAATAAATTCTTTGGCTATTTTTGGGATATGTGTAGAGAAAAAACGAACGAAACTTAACTTTTTTTGTAAATTAAAATAAGTTTAATTTACAAAAGAAATAAGTTTCACTCGATTTTTCTCTACACATATTCCAACAATGTACCAAATAATTTAGTCTACTGATGTTTAATGTTTTAAATCTGATAATTACGAGTAAATAAGTTTATTTTTCAAACAATATAAAAGAATTACACGAGACCAGAAATGTCATATCATACAGTACATCCAAACCCAATTTTTAAGTTTATTTTGTTGGTATATCAACCACCAGTAACACGAATAAAATATCTGGAACCCAACTCCTCATTATATCAAAATCGGTAGCGTAGTATGAGATTTTAACCTGCCATTTCCCTCATTAACTGCTGAGCAATGTCGATTCGGTATCTTTCACTCCCTGTTAACTTTACACATTCACTTCCCAGTTCCAATGGTTACATAGAAGAGCCCAAACACATCATGGAATAAATGAATATGGGATTAATTTTGGCTCCATTTGCTTTTTATGCTTTCCGCATTCGGAAATAAGCGTTTTCCTGCTGTTTTAAAACTGAAAATTGTGAATTCAACACAACCAATCTCAACACAAATTTTTTTACAAAAATGAGTTTTGTAGTGAATAGAAGAAGAAGAATATACAATAAATATGTTGTTAAATTATTGTCTCAAAATTATTCGTAAATCTTAAACATTTCATTTTCGTATTTTCATGGATCATTGATCTTGGTCTGTCATTGTTGGATTTTCCTTTACCTATTTCCCTTTCTCAGAGAGAAAATATGTTTAAGAGATGAAAGTTAAACTAAATAGTTGTGCTTCGTTATTATTAATATTCATTAGCTTCAATAACAGTATAAATGTCCCGCTGATTTCAAACACTCAGCAAACTGAAACGTTATCGTGATCAGTGATTTCGTTGTGTAAGAACTGTCACGTGTTATATGATTATTCTACATGTTATATCTTTGTACATTTCGGTATTAGAAATAAATGTATGAAATCTATAAAGGTAACACAAAACACTTGGAACCATTATATATTTTCTGAACCAATAAACACATACATGAATGATAATCCATATTAAAAAAAAATCAGTTTTGTTTATTTGCCTTTTTTAAGTTAAATCTCTTAGTAGGGATATTTACGTCTGTCATCATTATATTAATAAATAGAAAACTTAATAACCTTTTTTTGACAAAGAACTATATTATTCACAAAGTCTCTGTCATGATTTTGGCCTTCATCAGGTGACAATAGTGCAATATCTAGTAACATGTCATGAATAATATTACGTAATATGCAACAACAGAATCCATTGTTTTTAATTCTGGAATATAAAAGGCCATTTGTGTGTATAATTTAACAATATAATGATGGACGTAAAGATCACTACTATTGCCACATTTTCACGTAATGTAGAAAGTGGTCTCCTGGATAACATGATTCAGTTTGGTAACGTACGCTACAGGAATTTTAAACAATGAATTCTGATGTTACATATAATGCAATTTCATTCGTGTCATGTTACTAGGATACTGCACTATTAATGTATCACCTGACGAAGGTTTGTAAAAACGAAGAAAAAACTGTTTTTAATGTGAATTATCATTCAGTTTTGAGATATAATAGTTAAATACTTTTTATGGTAGCTTAACAGATATGAAACATTTATTTTAGTCACTAAAATGCCGAAGGAAAGACAAGAATACGTAGAAGAATAAAATAACAAATGACAGAGTGGTTGCATAATTTGTAAATTCATTCATAACATGTTACTACGAGAGGTGGGTGAAATATAGTTATTTCTCTATAAAAAGTTGTTGTGGGGGGAGAATATCCCCTTTCCAAATAAATACACAAAAGGGAGTTCCAGGAAATATGACAAGTCTTTATTCTCGTTAAACATATAGAGAGAGTTTTAAATCGTTCTCTGTCGTAACTAACGGGTTCGGTGATAGTAAAATCTGGACGTGATCACTAAGTCGCAGATCCGACTGCTCATAGTTCATGCGAACGCCTAGCGGGAGCCATCCGGTTCACAGTTAATACCGACGCCGTGCGGGAGCGCTACACAACCTCGTCAACAGTAGCACCACCTTACGAACAATTGGTGCATCAACACAGTGCACCAATTGCGTGCCCCTGCTGTCATTGGGCACATTAACAATCTTTTCTAACATTTGTTATATACTGAAATAAATTTGTCCTGTTTTCCTTTGAAATACCTTGTATATTTATTTTGTGAAGGGAAATTTATTGCGAAGCAAATTTTAATATTGGAATTTTACGGACCAACATAAATAAATACATACTGTGAGCCGGCTGGCGTCTTAGCGCTCCCACTAGGCGTCAGTATGAACTTGTGAGCAGTCGGCCGTTGCTTCTGTTGTTAAAGTTTATTTTTTTAACTTTTCTTGTATGGTTCGACCTACAACTCGTGATTCGGAACAATTGTGGGACGCCTGTCTGCTTTCGTTGTTGGGGTGTGCTTGGTTCAGTGACGGTGGCGCCTACTGCCGTGTGTTCACTCAACCAAACACAGGAGAGCACACAATGGCACGCGTGCGCACACATGCTTCCAAACAAAGCTCTTATGCGTTGGCTTCAGTAACTATTAGCTTCTTCCGAGCTCTTGTATGCATCAGCGGCTCTCAACTAATGCGCTGTATTTGCCCGGGAATTTGTTTAGAGAAGTGTGACGGTTCTCGCGTTGGAAAATGCGTTAAAGGAATATTTATTTTGCTTCGAAGATAGTTTATATTTTTCAAAATACGTAAAAAATTAATATTTACTATCATGAAGGCAAAGTATAAAATTGGAATAACAATAATAAAGCATTGAATATTTATTAGACATTAAAAGATGCCACTAATGCGTTTATGCTTAATTTGACACTGCAAAAACTGGACACATACGAAGCACAATGTTTTATTTCGTCATGCACGGTAATTATGAAACAAAATTATGATTCACTTCTTCGCGATTTGAGAGCATAATTTGAAAATCATGTTCTACTAATTTCAATTAAAAATAATGCCAAAACTTTGTATTTCCAACATTTTAAATTATATCACCACAGTAGTGAATAATCTCCAACCAATAGCATTGTTTATTCATTCAGACATAAATTTTATTTCTAATTTTACTATTTACGGCCATAAATTATAAAAAAGTTAATTATTACAAATTAACATATCTGAAATGTTTAGAAAAATATAAATGGGAGTTTGAATTTACGCACTGACACAGAAAAATAATTGAGCATTTACAATACTATTTTGTGACATTTTTGTGTGATTTTTGCTTTTTGATAACATATTATGAGCCAATATTTACGTTCTATAACAAGTTAAATTATTCTCTTGCTACGTAAATCTATCTCGTCACGATTTGTTTACACCTGATGAGGTGCCATATCACGAGTCGAAACGTTTTAAATTTTTAAAGCAAAAATATATTGATCGTCCAAAAAAAAAAGTCGTCATATTCAGTTAATTATTTTCCTTGCACTTTAACACCTCACGCAAAAGTGCAAAGTGCTGTTTCGATTATGAACTTAATACGTA
>NNCF01127996.1:119547-195821 GCA_002313205.1 Laupala kohalensis
AAGCGCAACAAAGTTGATTTGTGCTTTAATTTAAAGCATCTGTGTAAGATGAGATTAATGAAATTAATGTTCTTGTTATCAGGTGAAAAGAATATTCTAAAAATTGGTGAAATAAAAAGGCCATAATCAAATTTTGGGAATATTTCAATATCATCTAATCTTAGAGAAAATAATGAAAACATAGTGAACTATTCAAACAAGGTGCTAATTTTCCTCTACCACAGAAAGAAATTTGAGACATGTAAATGCAAAACGTTCTACGTGTCAAAAAGATGTTTTAAAGCACACAAAATATCTGATTCAATGCCATAATTATACAAATGAGAAAAAATCATCATAGATTTCTGTTTTATATTGCAAATAAATATGATTTTAAAAACTGAATTAACGTTGATAAGAAGAATATTTTTCGCGAAAAAAGTAAAATGTTTTTGGTTCATATAGTCTTTTCGATTTCCATGCATCATTTGTTAGGGGTACAGGAAGTAATGTTTCCTTATCGTTTTTAGATATTAAACACCTGGTTACGGTACCAGTGAATGTTTTATTATTCTCCACACACATATCATTCTGTCTCTCTCCATATTCGAATTATCGTCTTCCTCGCCCCCTCTTCCACTTCCGCTGCGTTTTGTGGCGTTGGAGAATTAATTTGCGGCCTCATGAATTTCACATGGTCTGGTCACCGTCGCTATTTTGGGCACCGGATTATGAATCTCTGATGTAATTCAGCTCGATTCCTTAAAAAACACACTCGCCGGAAAGTATCATGATTCATATGGCTTCATCTTCCTCTCTCCCTTGTTGGAGGTGGTTGAGTGAGAATTGTAAGAGAAAAATAACATATGTTACTGGATTCATTTGTTTTAAACAAAGATCTTGATTTTTCACGAGGATTTTATTTCTTTGCTTTTTTTAAATACAGGAAATGACCTTCACAGTCGGTGATAAATCAATTTCAGATAAATATATAACAAATGTGTATTAAATGCAGCCCGTTTTATTTCGACAAAATGAAATTTTGATGTTTCCCTTTTCTTGTTAGTGTGACCACTTTATGTTACCTTGCAACTATGCACATTTGAATCACATTTACTGCGATATGCTTTATTTGTGTTTTGCTAAAGCACTTAAAAATAGTTCCGTTATTGCCATGGTTTATAAATAAATTATGGGGTAATAATTCAGACTGTAATATTTTTGTCACTAATATTTTTTAATGATATTTAAATGGAAAACTACACTTACAGTCGTAAAAGAAAGATAAAAGTTTGGGTGGAAGAGTTATTGAGACTAGAAATAAATCTTCATATGTAAGAATAGACAAACCTAATTCAAATTGTGCGCTTGACTTTTAGCCACTTTTTCAGTCTTTTTCCAGTTTGTTTACGATATAGTTTTTGATCAGAACATTAAAAAAAAGATTCAAGATCAAAAATATGTGTTTCTCATAATTTTATCACATTCCCAATGACAGGATGGGGAAGACAAGTTTGTCTTTAATTCAGACAATACCATGAATTTAATGATCTAAAAATCTAATTATGAAAGACGGAGTTCTGGTATTAAATCCCAGGAAAATCGCACTTCGGTCTAGCGAGATCCTCTCCCTAAAATGCAACGTTAAAACCACCATTGACTATATGTTTAACGTATCATTCTTTTATAATAAATTTATTTATTTTATATATATTACGTGTATTTATTTTATAATAACTAAAATCGAATGCAACAGATGGAAATGATTCAGGGATTATAATGTATTGTTTTGATATATTTTCAGTAATAATTACTTTCAAATTCTGAAGGCTTAGATAAGTTATTAAGAATATCTAATATATATGATGTAGGTACGACGCGTTCCTTAAATTGTTCTCTTCAGAGTTCGTTATCAAAGGCTTGCGAAATTATTATTATTATATTTATTATTATTATTATTGGAATATTTTAGTTAAATTGTATAAACATGCAATATTTCGCACAACTCAATCAAAGAGATAAATCTACTGCTCATCTGGGAAATTGAGAATATCAATTAAATGTGTGAGGGTCTCTTCTCTTTTTCTTTTCAATATGTACAATTTTGATCCCTCAAAAGAACCATGTACCCTTTTGTAATTAAACTGAGTTTAATTGTAGTTGCCATGACCTCTTTCGATCTATTCGTACCGCCCAGACAACATTAAGCTACCGTGACTTTTAAATCTTACATTTGAAATAACATTTTTCAGTGTCACCCGATGTCTTTTATTTGATGGGTTTCACTTTGTCACTCATATTAGTTAATTACACGAGAATAAACCCTTCATTAATGTGTTAGTATAAGACTTTCTCTGTAACCTACTAGGAGAATGAAATACAATCCCATTAGTTACTGGAAACTAGTGCATCTATGTTGTGATGAAGACAGGATTCATTACGAACTTTCGATCAATTCTTAGGCCTTGATTTACATAGCCCCAATTTCACATCCGCCTGTTCATTCTTCCTTTCCTTGTCAGCTCATTTATCCTCATACCAACTTCTTTTATTCTTCCTCCCCTTTCTGAGTCTAACCTCACCTGTTTCCCAATCTTTAAATTCCCCTTCTATCTTCACATACTCAGCCTGACTTTCGTTTGTCTCCGTCAAAGCCCCACTGCGCTCGATCCATTCAGTCCTACCAACGCACAGTAGTTCATTCCCGAAAAACAATGGACGAAAATTTAAAAAAAAGAAACGAATTTCTTAATGTACATTTTCATCTGATAAAGGTAACAGCACAGCATAATTTGTATATCGGTAGTTATTTGTTCCTTCAGGTATAAGCGTGAGAGCAAATCAAAATAACACTATTGTTAATTATTCCAAGGAATTGTTTCTCAATTCTTTTTAATGAAGAGTTTTATTTAAGATATGAAATTTGTATTATATAGTTTATTTTTATTGATAAAAACGTTGACGTCAAAAGTGATGTTAAAAAAAAAATTCTAATGCATTAAAATTTTTGAAACAACAATATAATTCTGAGTTTGATTGAGTTTTATGGACTACTTCATTTTAAAAAGTAGTTTAGGGTATATTATTTGGATTATTTCTTATTAAAACTGGCGATCGTAACGTTAGTTTTAATATCTCAACTCGCGACTAGGAGGCTCGCGCTATAGAGCCGGAACAGTTCAGTTAGGTTCATTGAGTAATTGTTAATAAAATCCAATTATGTTTGAGTCAATTTCAGTTTCAAATGACTAAATTTATAAGTTTTTAAAAGTCAAGGTTGATTATTTCACCAAATACTGTTCAGTGCAGTCGCCACCGCGCGACCACATTTTCCACGAAATGGGCTACTGTGCAACGCTGAGATCTACTATCCCCGGACATCCACAGCTTTCATCTTTTGAGAAAATGGCTGCTCTGATCAAGCACGTAACCAACAATGGATTGCCCGCACGCTTTATGCCGTCGTCGCTTTATTTGTGCCCGTCGTTTTTAGATCATTTCTACCGCAAGGGATCCATGTCACGTTATTTATTTTGTGGCTGCCTCGCTGTACAAAATACGGTAAATACTTCCATTAATATATTTTCCCTTTTATATCGATAGATTACGTAAATTCTAACTACATTAAATTATAAACTATATATTATGTAATTTAGTTTTTACCTTTTAATAATCGTAGTACATACCTATTAAGATGAAAAATCTATATTTTATGAGAGCATTAAATATGGTCTGCAATTGAAAACGCATAAACAGATTATTATTTTTTACTTTTAAATATTTTTTATAATTATTTTGTGTTATAAATTATTACTTAATTTTAATGGCAAAAGCTGTCGGCGAGTGGATTAGATATTATCGTTTCTTGACTTATTTGAAAAATTCTCAAAATAGACATTAGAAAAAAACAATTAACTTCGACACGACCCATATATCACAGCGCATATTAATTAGTGCGTTTATTGAACTAAAACTCATTATATTACTTAATGAAAGTCAAAACATAAAATAATTTACCAATTCCATTGTTTGCGAAATTCCTTCAAGCTTTTGTATTGTTTTATTTTTAAGTGAAGTTCCTTTTTACGGAAGTCGCTTTTCCCTTCGGCCGCCTTTAGAATCTGCCCCCAACTCCCCACCCAACCGCAAATTCTACTTCCTAATGCACCTTGCTCTTTGCTTATCCCATTACGTTGCAGACTGCCACTCGGCTGTATCCTGCAATAAAGTATTTTCCTTACTGTGGCTCTGTTTGCGAATCGGGAACGTAAGATTGGTTTATAAAGTCTCTTTCAAAGGCTTTAATGAACGTGGTGGGGTTTGCAGTGTGAGTGTCTTTGTGTGCTTTTCGGCCAAACGCCGTCGTACCGCGCGCAGCGCCATCTGCTACTCGCCCCCGCAACTTCGCGAGAAGCAATCCCACCTGCAGCGTAATGAAAGAAGACGTTGTCTGCTATGATTCAGTTGGAAACTCATTGCAGTTTTATTAGAAAGTTTTCTTCGCTCGAGGCTCGCTGTATTTTGAAATGTTAAAATGGAATGTCATTGACTGTTAAAGGTTGAATTGTACAAGTTTTATAAGTTTGGAGTATTTGAGATATAACGTTGTATTTTCGTCATTAATATTTTGCTTCTGTGTTCAACTTACTGGATAAAGAACGTTTTCTGATACGTTTGTGTCCTTATCTATCTTATTAACTAGTTTATTGAATTTAGTTTATTTCTCAACGTATTCATTTTTGTGTAGATCATTTATTTATTTATGAATTTCTCGATAAAACTATGGTTGTTTTAAACGTAACAACAATGATCTAGCTTCAACTTTTTGTTCTAAAATAAAACAGAATATTGATGTAATTGCTGAAAACGACCTTACTTTGACGACCTTACTTTGATAAAAAAATGCATCTGCACATATATCAATAACCATTTGTCTTATCTTATTTTTCTGTTTTCTTATTGAGAAAGTTAGTATATGTTCATAAAGAAATATCTTCTTCCTAGTCCCACAATAGTAAAATAAAAGTGGGAAGATTAAGTTTTGTTTCGTTTTCATAATGTTCTAGATAAGCTTCTAAATAATTTCTTTGTACACTACACTCGTAAATTTATTTTGTGATGCAAGATTCGTGGAAGAGTCCGGAGTGTGTAATCAAGATCAATATAAAAAGAACAAAATCACAAGAACGGAAGACGAGTTCACATCGAACGATCCCCAACACAATGAGGCGAGAGTTTAGATTAACAACTGACAGGTCTACTTTTGCAAGAAAATGGGCATAGCAAGCTGTTCAAGACACGCGTCCTTGATGATCATACGTTTAAGAGGGAATGTATTATAGGCTCCGAAGTTTTATTGTCAGTGTATTCAGAGGTAAGGAAAAATTAATTTTGAATACAAATAAATCGTTTCTTAAGATAGATATTGTTAAAACAGAGTATTCTTCTAATAATTCGCAATACAATCCAACTTTATCAGTATATGACACATCACCATTAATCACATTGAAAAAAAACGAATTAATGAGGGGTGATATTTAAAAGCATAGGGGACGTGAGGGCAAGTGGTTTTGGTTGGACATCCGTCTGTCCGTTAATGTTATGACGAAAATGTTAGTTTTAGTTCATCGCATACATTTGTACCTATTACTTACACTCGTTTTTATGCTATATTTCAGTATTATATTATTTCTCATAGTATTTAAGTTTGCCAATGGTGTGAATCCAAAGAGTATATGTTTGTAGATGTGTCATTTTTATGTGTTACTTTGAAAAGGAGAACAGAAGAAATTCTGCATCTTATGTTTCTCTTCGTATCGTGAATCTTCCACCCACGCGACCTCTACGCACTTGGCATAACCTCACATCCGGTGACGCTGCATTATTTTGCTGCGTAAACTCACGTATCAGATGTGTCCACTGCTCCTTTTGCCGGATTTTCTTGCTAATTGGTGCATACTGTGTGTTATATTCAACGTTCAATATTTGATGCGTGAGGATGTTATTTTATATTATTTCTTATCGTTTTAAGAATTAACTTGGCTACGTGTTTTTTGTTTTGTTTTGAAGGTAATGTTTGATAAATCTTTTCGTTTATTTTTCATGATAGTTTTAATTCAATGCTTTATAGCATTTTTTAATCGATAAAATTAGTATTATTGTTAAAAATATATTTTAATGCTTACAGAATTCTTTGGCGAGATAGACAAGGAGCGTTACAAAATAACACGAAGTAAATAAAACAAACAGTATCACCTATTTTACCATAATAATTAATAGATACGATTAGTAGTTATTAATATAATTGTGAAATTTCAAATTGCAAAAAAATTAACTCTTTAGTTCCTAATCAAATTATATAAGAATATTTATGGTCTGCTGGCTTTGTTTTTGCATTAATAATATCCTATTTATCTTTATATTTATAAATAAATATATATTTTGAAATATAATATAAATCTTTCTGATCTTATCTCCACAAAAACGAAAAAACAGAATTTGTATATTAGAGACTCTTTTATATAAACGCTAGGAAAATATTTCTTTAATAAACTTTTTAAATGGGGTAAAATGAAGACGATCATAATATAGAGTAACATGTAAGATCCATCCCTCTCTTAATAGAATGCTTTAATGCCTCTCTCTATTCCAGATAGAGAAACGTATATGAGAAAGGGGTACCCTGTCTTACAACCCCTTAGGGAGATGAAACCTTTCATATATTTTGATTTTTTATAATTTAATTACAATACAAAAGATCCTAAATAGATTTCATTATCAAGGAATGATTGTCAAAGATGACTTTAAAAATAAACCAAATTTTATAAGGGAAATATTTTTTTTGTTTTATTACTCTTCAAACGTTAAGTACCCCATCTTCCCACCCCCTTTTCTCTCGGTTAGAAGAATGAAGAGTAAATACTTCGTCACAGAGGGTGTGATGGTTGAATTTCAGCAACACTGCATGGAGGTAACTCAATTCTGAACGTATTTGCTCGTGTTGTAAAGCTTAATACAAAAAATAAATAAAAAATAATAAATGGTGACTTGATATTCTCTTTACTGTCTATATCGGACGTGGATATTTTTTCCTTCCACATATCTGGAGAAATAAAAAAAGGTTTTTTCTTTTAATCCTGGTTTTTCTCTGGTTTTCCTTCGGGTAGAGGAAGATTTAATATATAAGGTGGCGGTCAATTGTACTTAACTATCTCGAATTTAAAATTATTTTAATATTTACGATTTATACACAATATTTTCTGAACAATCTTTAGTTTAAAACGTTCTAGTGAAATAACATTTTTACCTATTTTTAAATACAATTTTGTTCGTGTTCTGTTGATATTAGATCACTTAGCTACCTATTATTATTATTCTTATCTTTCGAGGCTGAAACGGCAAATCCATTTTTGCCTTCGCTATTGATCGGATTGCTTTTGGACAGTAAATTAGTTTATAGTACTCCAAGTGGTCATACATAGTTACTGCTTTTTTGACAATAAATTTATTATTAATAATGGGCCACATTAAACAAAGAGGGTAAATGTTCATTTCTTCTTTTTGTGCATTATTATGTTTTTAATGAGTCGTGTCTCATTTATTTCTCTAAAATGAAAACAATTATTACACAAATTAGTCTTCACTTTATGTCATGATAAAAGATAATTTGTGATAACTTCGGCCATAATAGTCCCGAAAATCGAACTAAAGACTCTTTTTTTTTTTTTTTTTTGATCGCAGGGATGTTAACTACGGATGGACGACATGATCTTCCGGTTGAAGTTAACACATATCTTCCCCACATAAACAGTACGAAAAAGAAATATATACAAAATTATTTTCTTTGTATCATACGATACTAAAGAACCCCAGAGTGACTTAGTTTATATATATGGGGTGAACTGTGTATTTATTTCCAGTCTAATATATTAAATAAATAAACGATTAAATATTATTCGAATCTGTGTCGAATAAAATCAAAGTGTTCCTCACAAAACAAATCTGTGGATATATTGAATTATAACATTTAAAGGAACTTTGAATAAATTTGTTTTATGTAGTCTCTGTTTCACAATCTACACGACGAATACGTTCTTCCTGGAAGCACGTTTTCCTTATAAACCTTTCCCGTTCTTTGAAAAAGCTCCCTTTTAATTACTAACAACGAAGAATACTAAGAATGTTTTACTGTTCCCCAAATGAGGATGCCATCGTAAAACTTAGTCGCTGTCAACAGCAAACACGCAACGTGAAGAATTCATTCGTATTGAACGGAAATAAACGTGGGGTGGGGCTTTGCCATGTAAAACGACTGATCGACGATATATTATTCAGCGCGAGAGTATCGACCTTCCTGACTTATCGTTTGTCTCTCGATTAAAGCGATATGCTTTCTTCGACTTATTTGCGACGGATCGACATCTCACGACCATGAGTGATACTTCCGTTTCACATTCGTTTTAAAAGAAAAATAACGTCTCCGGTGGCTCAGGTGGTAGCTTTCAAGCTCATCATCAACACATCACGGGTTCAATTTCCGGTGGGGCCAGAAAAAAATTATAGTTTTTCACTTCAATGTTCCAGTTCTTACTGCTGGCTGTGACTGAAAAGCGAACCGAAAAGCGAACCCTCCTTCCTGTATCCACAACCTACTGCTCCAAGTATCAATATCTGTAACTATTACTAACTACTACTACTAACCTTTCGACGTGGGACAAGTTGTTGGCTAACTCGGCTAACCAGCCTATCTACTAACAATAGCCTACCACTGAATTCCTACCTCCCATCGCTCCGTGTAGATAAGCTTCAATAGCGCGCTACATTTCCCTTTTACAAATACTGCAATAAGAAAAAGAAAAATAATATTAGGGTCATATAAATAAAGCATCGACGTTTCAATAGTCATTTAAACCCTCTATCGGCGAGTTACGTTCTCGGAGACCGGTTACATCATTAAGTAGTAAATTGTTGTACCACATTGAACTAAATGTCTCAATAGTTACATCATGCGTTGTGTTGAAGATATAATTCGAAGAAAATCGAGTGAAAAGGGTCTTGAGACCAACCACTCAGCAGCCAAAGCAGCCTGAAGAATTGAGTAAAACCAAGGAATGTAGGCGACAGTTAAATTTTTGTGTCTTAAACACATAAAATAACTTGATTGATTTATTATACCAAGTTTGGAAGTGAAAATTTTACCAGTCACATGGTCCAATAAAATTATTTGGTGTTGAATTAGCAACTATTATGACATTGTGTATAATCACTTCTACCTGTTCCATACTTTTAAATCTGAATATTTATAGATGTAATAATATTGTTATTTTTAATATTGTTTCTTAAGTACATTCTATATATTCTTGTTTAGTTTACATTTCAGAAATTGAGAAATAACCAAAACTGTTACCCGGTCTGAGAGACCAGCCTCACTCAGTGTTTTATGATATTTTGCCACATTAACGCAAGGTTCATTGTCACAAAAACTATAAGTACATCAGTAAGGAAAACAAATAGTTCATACAAAAGATGGTATTATTCTATATCCATGAAGATAGATTCATGGACCTAGCGCGTGTTGTGCAGTGTTTCGTTCGTTGAAGAAAACAGAATGTATTCTGCTTGCGGTGCAATTTAAACAAACAGGTGGATTCAACCAGACCGTTCATTTTTCTCACACACGTATCATGCTCATGCAGAATTTTGCTTTGTGTGTGTACAAACTAGACGACTCGAATTCCGTGCACGTCACCATTTGACCTTCAAAGACAGAAAGTTTTATCTAAATGTCAAAACACAGAGATGCTTCTAAACAAATAGGGACATTCACAATTAGAACACACTCCATGAAAATGTCAATAATTGAAATAAATCTTCAACTAAAAGGCTTCATGAATTGATGAATATGAAGTTATCTTAATTGCGATACTTCTGACAAAGCTGAAGTTTCTACTTTTATGGAGATCCGGATATTAACATTTTTCTAATATGATTATAAGAAGAGGTTTTATGAAAAACAAGCTGATGTTTCGTGAGTTTCGTCAATATATTAAGGGATTTACGATATGGAGATAAAATAGGGAGTTATAAAACATTTAATCAAGTAGTCTTTTCTGTTCCTAAATTGGTGGTATTCTCGTGAAACAAATATTAATATATTATTTCAACAATTTCTATACTTGAAAATGTAAATAAAGAGATTAGCACACGGAAAAGGTCTTTGCTGAAAATATATTTTTTAATCTTGCGCAGAACATGGAAAAAATTTTCATATCAGATGATTGTTAAATGTATATTTAGTGAATATAATATTTTTTATTTAATTTGGTTCGCAGGAATACACGATTAGTTTTCGAGATCACCTTGTTCTGGGTTGAGCTTTCCGAATGTGTCAGAATGAGAAACGTCATTTAACGCTCTAAACCGACAAATACAAACTGCCCTTAAATCCAGTGAAATATAAAAATAGAGTTCACTTGCTTTGTGTTCTGTGTTTTAAAATTTACATCAATGATCCTTTTATTCTTATATTAGAGCTCCTACATAATCAAAGCTAAAATAATTTTCTTGGTTTGTGAAACAGATGATAAAATAAGTGGGACCAAACTTTGTACAGTAAATTGAAACCTGTCTCAGTAATGAGTTGTATCTGGGAAATATTTTGGAAAATCTCAAGTACCGAAGTATTCACGTATTCATACTGGAAATGTTATCAGTCAAAANGGAAAATCTCAAGTACCGAAGTATTCACGTATTCATACTGGAAATGTTATCAGTCAAAATAATTACTGAGGATTGATGTTCTTGCGTTTAGGCCAACAAATAAATAAAATTATGTCATTTCACCAACGTTTCGACTATTTATTTTAGTCATCATCAGGGCTCAATGAAGAAGAAGAAAAAATGTAAATTAGTTTACCCAGCCACATGTTTACTTATCTCCATGGTTACCTCAGACATTTTACACAAAATGGCGTGCATAACATACAGTTTCAAGTATTCGATCTGTTTTTATATACGTATTGGACATATCGTGTGTTTTTTAATAAATAAATAAATAAAATTCTCGGTAAACGGGAGACCAAAATCGTACAACTGCCCCTGAAAATGAAAGTTACGAAGTTCAATCTTCAAATACAATTTCGTCGTAAGAAAGATATTCTATTGTTTGTTCATAAGAAATGAAACATTTCGTAATTTCTTTTAGCCAGTTTCCTTTCTTGTTGGTCTCTCTCACTTCCTCACCATTTCTCTTCCGCCGACGCGACGTTCCTTTGCTCAAGTTGCCGCTGCGGTCGCCTCGCGCAGGAACACATTTCTCCTTGGGCGCGCCAAAATGGCGAGGCAAGAAAAGAAGCGCGGCGGAGAAAAGTTGTTGCCACTTTGACAAAAGAAGGCGAGGTCAATTTGTGAATTTTTCAACATCTGCGAACTTTTTAGTACCTTTCCGTGTTCACCGGTTCTCTTTGCTCCTAAGCGTCGTCGCTCCTAGGACGCGCGATTGTGGGACGCCAAGAAAACGGAGTAACGGAGCTGAAAAACTCGAGAAGTTGGCCAGAACAGGGATATTCTTTTGAACTCACGAAATAGTTTCTCAACTTCTCTTATACCAATATGCTTTTCTAAACATTTACCATTTTTGAAGTTTTGATTGATAACTTTGAGATGGATGTGATTCTACAAATGGGTGTTCTGTGTTGGATATGAATTATTTGTTGGTTTATATTTTTGAAGTATTGAGTTCAGGTTGGTATCGTATTTTTGAAGTATTGAGTTCAGGTTAATGCGTCTAGAAAGTGGGTTTGTGGAAAATTTGAAAGATTGTTGAAGAGGTACGGAAAATCGAGGTGTGTTAACGTGTTAAAAACATATTTCTTATCTGGAGACACACAAAGAAACTGATTAAGTCCCATGACTGAAAATAGAAAATTGTGAAAAAGCCATTATAGGTTACTTGTATACTGTTGCAACTAATAGTGCTTAAAATATAATTTTATCCAAAGTAAGGGGTTGAATAAAAATTTGTTGAAACCACTTTATAGAGTCAAATAATTAAAATAGGGAGAATGATCTAAATGCAACTTGTGGTTTCCAAAACCGTTTCTTGCACCACGGATGTTCCAAAGGAATTCTTTATGAGACCTCTAAGATGAATATTTTTTCCAGGTCTTGTGACAAATTGTTGAATAAATAGTAAAAATATATACATTATAATTTACCATACTAATATTGCATAATACGCAATACACTATAAAGTTACGAGTATAAGGAGTATAAGACAATATACAATAAAATAAAAAATATAATTTAAATTATATTCAAGTGTCATAACTTAATAAAAATGTTTTAGTACCTTCAGAAGGTTGTAAATATGAAAACATATGCTGTAAACTCAATCAGAAAAAAACTAAACATTACCGCAGGATGTTTACATGTATCCATGTTAGCCTCACGACGACGTACACGATAACGCTAACTTTTGATCGTCATCGTAAATAAACCATCAATAAGAGATACTTAACTTATTATCACAGTACTGGCGTTGCCAAGAGAAAGAAATTTCGCGAAAAAATCATTGTTTTCTCTTTTTGGCACTTGGACCGTTTTCCACTTTCATGCCTTCATTAAAGTCCCAGTCTCCAGTTTTCTGAAGTATGTTTTGCTTGCGTCCAATTTTCTATCAATTGCCATAACTATTGTTATTTGACATTTCTTTTATTTATCTAGCGAAACATTGAATAATAATCCATTCAAATTCCTATTTATTTACATTTGTCCAGCCATAAATAATATGTAAAGTATGACGTAATAGATCAGGATATTACAATCCTAACACTTTTTATAACAGCAAAACAATTATTCATCTATACCGATAACTTTTGTTGAGTAAAATGCAATATGATACTGCCAGCTTATTCTCTCTTTCATATTGCAGTTAATGAAAACTATTCTACCTTCAGGAGAATGAAGAAAAATTAATTTAAGTTAATGTTTATACATAGATACACATTTATAAATTGTTCTATATAATACGTCCTGTTTACAAATTATCCTACGTTAATACCGTCCCTTGTCATCACTTTCCCTTATGTTAATATTTTATCTCATACTTACATATTTTCTATACCTTCTACGTGTAGACAGTGTATTTGTAAAATCTGCATCTTTTATAAATATCTTCTCTGTATACTGTGTTTGTGTCCTGATCGTTGGTTTTCCGGAGTTCCCAAAGGTGATCAATGAATCAGTCAGTTGCACCTATTGAAGATTTTTAAAAATATTACAGAATGCCAAAGATTAATGTAATAAAATAAATTAATTTTCTATCCATGTATACAATTAAAAACCGTATTATTATTACGGTAGCGGTAAACAAAAATTTCTATATTCTTGTTAAAAATGAAGACGCAACTGAATAATTTATTGAGAATAATTTCCAGAGTAGGTAATGCAAACAGTCTAATGCCCCGCCATATGTAACGTAATATTTAAATATAGTAAATAAACTGCCGTATTGAATTGAATTGAAATCGAGTGTGTAACTACGCTACTCCAATGCCTCTGGGACAATTTCTGATGTTTTGTGTGTTGTTTCAGGTGGGTGCGTGCTCGAACCTCGACGCGTGCCGCTCGCCCATGCGCTGCGTTGCTCGTGCCATCTCAAGCCAGGTGAGATACTCTCATCATTTGTTTCACTATGATAGTATGAGCGACAGGTGGCTGTTATTCAATGTCCTGAATTGTTTTGGTGTACGAATAAACTATTATCTATAATTCTGTTGTATGTGAACGATGTCGACAAGTCTCTTAGGTATATTCTCCTTGGTTCAAAGCAATCTATCAAAAAAATTACAAACGCACAATTACCTGACATCATAGTGAACCAAACACCAACAACATGGTGTAGTAGTGAACAAATTAAGGCATCTATATTGACAGATCACTTATCTGGCAAAACCAAATTGATAAAATATGTCGGAACGTGTACTCTTCGATTCATTCAATGAAACGTTTACGTGATATTTTACCATTTCCTATACGAGAAACCCTTATCAAATTCCTAGTCTTGCCTCATTTTGACTACTGTGACTTCTTGCTCACAGATGTTACGAGAAAATTAGAACGTAAATTAGAAATAGCGCAAAATACAAGCATTCGTTTTATTTTCGACTTAAGGAAGTATGATCATGATTCTGAATATTATGAAAAATTCGGTATCCTTACACTTGAGAAACGACGCTTGGTAAATATGATACTCCTTATGTATAAGATCTTCCATAGCGACCATTAAAAAAATACCTGAACTTTTATAATTTTTGAAATTAAAACGCGCGCGAGACTCGTTCCTTATCACGATCCGGTATAACATAACACAACCCTTTTTTTTTGCAAATCATTTCCAATACAGTCCATCAGAGCATGGAACAAGTAACCAACTCAAATTAAATCTCTTCCTTCATTCTCTTCGTATGAGTGACATCTATCCATGTGGTTGCAATATAATTCACTTTAGTCACTTTACAACACACATCCCTTCTCTTCCTACTTCTTACCCTCTCTTCTTCTCACTCATTTCCTGTTTCTAATACTTCTTTCACTTCCCCATCTTTCCCATTCTTCTCTTACCAACCCCCATAGTTCTTCTCATCTGTTTAACGTTTATGTCTTATGTGAAATGTATTTATGTCTTATGTACTATGTACTAATATTTAAAAAAATTAAAGTTGATGCAGCGTAAAATTGTATTTGCTTTCTCATCGTGTTGAATTTTTAAATAGATTTTTTTGTAAATCAACAATTAGTTATACATATTATTATGTTGAATTTGTAATTTTAATTAGTAATTTTTATCTTTTTTAGTACACAAATTTTACATTTCAAAATATCTTTAATAAATATTGTTTTTTAATTCTTATTGTACAGTATTCCCTTTTGCTTTTTGTGTTTCATTTATTCGGACTATGACGTTTCTTTTATTTTTTGTGCTCTCAAATTCACTCTTTTATAGAAATTACAATTATATTAATATTTATATTTCTAATAATGTCATGTTAAAATATTTTTTAAGAAGTTTAAATTGTAAATTTTCCTATTTGTTTATCATATTATTATGGTAATTGTTATATTGTAACATTAACCTGTTCGACTCTGAGCCGCCACCATGGTTGAGGGTTTTTGCTGGGTTTTTCCTCAATCGCTTAAGGTTTCCCGGGATGGTCCCTTGCTTTGCTTTTCCAGACTCAAATGTAAACGTTACCCCTCTCTAATTTTTCTACTTCTGAATAAATTAATTTTTTTCTTACGTTGTCAGTTTATTTCTTACGTAGCAGACCCTACTGTCTGAGTCTCGCCACTAAATAAAGACATTATTATTATTATTATTATTCATTTCTACCTTCGGGTTTAATCAACTATGGTGGTCTAATGGTAGAGTCTTGCCACCCACACTGAATGGTAGAGCGTGGGTTCTAACCTTGCACGGATGAAATAGGTGAGGTTCTCTGATGGAGTTTTCCTCATGTACTCTAGAGAAATGTTGGCTCTGTGTCGTAAGTTCCACGGTAACACAACATGTCTCCTTCCCAATTTCCTCTGGCAAGTCACGATTAAGTGGAAAAGCAGACCTCATGTCCTGAACATCATAAGACAGTTTTATTGAAATAAAATAGTTTTAATGGAAATAATGTGACTAATGAAATTAAATATTGAATTACATGATTTTTAAACATATTTTAATTTGTGTTAAAAAAATTTCTCTTAATGTCGATTTTTATATAATTATTTGTTTGATATCTCATTATATGGCAAATGTCAGAAAACTACATAATTTAATTGAATAAATAAAATAATGAATCTCGTATCGCTTGTTATCTCATCGAAAGCTGCATTTCAATATTTTGAACAGTTTAATAATATTTTTGTGTAAATTCTTACTGAAATAGTGGGTAGATTTATATTTGAATGTCTGAGAATACCCTTATTAATACAATTATTAATACAATTAGTCACACTACGTTAGTGTCATTATATATTTTATGTTAGGTTCTACAACTAGAAAAATGTTGCAGATCGCTTTGTTGCAATTTTATATTATATGGTTTTGTATTACTGGAGGATGCTGTGTTCACCATGAAATATATTTTTAATATTTAGTCGTGTGAGTAAAACGCAGTATTTATATTTAAGTGAAACGACAGGAGAGCCATTTCCGAGATATGCAAAGTATGTTAAAATTATTAAAAAAATATAATAGGAAATAATAAATAATAGATGAAATTATCCAATGAAAAATCCAATGTGTTTTAATATTTTAAAGCAAGAATGAAATGTTAGTGTTTGAACATAAAAGGCGGGGTTGATAGGAAGTGAGGGAGCCTTTCTTACTGCACACCATATATTTTACGTCGCTACTGCATTTTTCGGTCGCAGGGTCGGCAAACAGTACTTCATATCTTCATTTTACATTTTAGCAGCGAGACGATAACCTAACTCCCGTATTATGTTCGTTTTAATAGATTTTTTTTCCATTAACCGTATAATATTTGCTGTCAATGTTATAGCTTCAGCCAGCGCATTTACTGTGTAATTCTTGTTTTAACAGTTTTAGGATTTACACTAGGACCCGCCGTTTAGGATCTACAACCAAGAAACGAAAAAAAAAAAAAGAGCAAAATATTTTCGTTTTCTAGTTAAAAGATTAGGTTAGGTCAGGCTCTCTGTGACTGTTCAAACTCAAACTATATGTTCTAAGCATCAATGGAAAGTATTAAAACGATTCACAGGTTTCCCTGATTTAAATCCTGGAAATTCTTTTTTTCTGACTAATTTTACTAGCTTGTAGCTTGTTTTTGGTATGTACTATGTACTATTTACTATTTGACTGATTATTTCTCTCAGAAAATGATATAAAAACTAGGTGGCAGCTACAAAATTGCCTAATTTACAATTGACATTAGTAGATGAGAATCAGTCATCGTTGATGGGTCCTTAAGCAGTAAAGTCAGTTAATAATTGACCATCTCTCTCCCTCTCTCTGAGCGTACAGTATTAGATAACACATAACGATGTAAATGAAAGTTCTATTGACTTTGAATGGAACATTCCTTTCCTTTGGGTTAATTCAATCCGTGAATAGATAAATCATGATTGCCTTAATACCTTTCGGGTCAATGTGTAGTTTCCGAGGTTCGGCCATTCAGCTCATACGTGTATTTGGGTTCACCATATTTCACGGGGATCGTTTTGTGTTTCCAAAATTAACGTAACATCCGTGTGCATTTTAAGAGATCGAAATCGGATGCAATCGACCTGATGATGATCACATTGTTCTTTCAGTGACGCAATGCATAAGTGATTTATGCTTTCCAACCCGACTATAACCGAGTGATGGAATAATTAATGTGATTACGTATTTTCATGTTCAGAGTTCGAATGGAAGAATTTGATGAGGTTTGTTTCCCAAAACCATTTACTTTGACCAATTTATCGATTTATTTGGACGCGAGTTTTATGGAATGCCAGGTAGAAATTAGCATGTTTTTCGTCATGACAGAAAATTAGATTCTTTATTCACATTAACAAGGCCTCTGCATTGACCTGGTGCAATCGCATGTATTTTTTGTCGTTGCATGAATTCATGGCATAAGTTGCTTAGCTAGACATTTACATGTAATAATGCGTGGGATGAAGTGGTGGTACGTACGTACACTGAGATCCTCGCGTGTCGGAACTCCTACATTAAGCACAACAAAATTCGTGTCCCACATTTTCGTAATTTTTCTTCGAGTTTATTACACAATTTCCTAGATTCTTAGGAGGTACGTACAAATGTTTATCCTTCTGTGCTGCTCAACAAATTCAAATCAATGAGCTTTTAGAACAATAAACAGAAGCGTACTGAAGAAATTTTGAAAACATTAGTGGAAATATTCAATTTCATGCTTATTTTAAATTTAAAGGAGCATTTGATACATGTAAAAGGAGATAAAGTGTATCGTTATTTTTGGAAACTTAAAACCATCCTGTCTGAGACAACAATAATCAAATGCTCTTGACCTCTAACTTATGGTGAAAATAAAAGTGTTATCCGTAATAATTGATTTTCTCTCTTAACAATGAATAAAAAATAAACATTGAAGTACTGCGAGCTGAAGAGATGCTAATTAGATACGTAATTAGTTTTGTAATATTATATGTATTTATTTTTGTAACGTTAATGATACAAAGTTATATGCGCATTAACGGGAGAACGCAAACTCACTTCAGTTATGCCAATATGAATAAAAAATATTTTATACATGTAAAAAACACGAGTTTATATTTGTTACAAGTGTTATCCACAGATATTGAAAAGTAATTATCAAGCATGGATTACATCTCTTAGTAATAGTTAAATACCTGCTTCAACATACAGAATGTACACAGAAAAGGGAATTAGCGAAATAAACACAGATATCACATTATCTCACAGAACGCGAACTAAAGCTGCTCTGTGACAACAGAATTTAGTGCTGGTCTCCTCGATTAAAGCTCTGGATAATTAATTAACAAGTGGAATCTGTAATTATATTTTCGAATTATTGGTTGAAACCTGGTAGATATTTCGTGTTTTGCCTGACTTAGATTTACGATCGTACATCTTAAATGGTATTAATTGAAGAACAATACATGTTATCTTTGATTTGCGTTTAGAACATTTATCTAAAATTCGCCAAATGTACGCTCGAGTATATAAACAAAAAAAGACGCAAATGCTCATCAAACTAAATCAACTGTTGGTTCTAATTCAGAAACAATGACATATTTAAAACTGTGATTATGATTTTACTATAGTACTTATATTTTATTGTATCCTTCTATTTTAACACATCCAATAAGGGATCGATCTTGACGAATTCGTTTAGAGAAATACCTTTAAATTAAGGGAAGGACATAATATATGTAAGTTTAACCGATAGAATTCTTTAAGTTGGAAAATTAAGGGCAGTTCGTTACATGTCTCACGAATGACACGTCTTTGGCATATGAATAAAACCAATAAATTGAACTCTCAACACCATCTTCTGTAATGGGGACATAAAAGAGCTTTAATGTTCTTGTATTGAATTGATTTCTAGAATCTCCAATACTGGTATGGTACTGATAAAAAACTCTCCATTAGGGTGAATAATCCCCTAGATTCCAAGATGCCCCGGCGCCACCACCACGAAGAAAAGATGCTTCGAATAATTTATCAATAATCTCTTAGGTTCAGATAACGAAATAATTACCCGTGAATGATATGGATTGTATTGGCTAAAGTGCAAAAAACACTGAAAGTGTATGGTGTGTAATCTACTTTCATTTGATATCAATGGGCATTTCAAAAGGAGTATTTATACAAAAAATCCTGAAATTATTACAAAATAAGTCGTGAGAACTTAACTGGTTGTAATAGTTTGAGTCGTAGATATAAAGCTGTTCTGTAGGAATTTAACTCTACAAGTGTTTTTTTAGCTATGAGCCTTTATAATGGTAATTGCGAATTTGACAGAATTTGTATGACTTTTGATTAGTTTTTTGCTAAAAATTTTGTTGATGTTTGAGCTGACTTAAGTTTTGCACACGATCTATTCCTTTATTAATTTTTATCTACTGGAGAAACATGAAAAGAGTACTTCATGAAAAATACAAGTTTTAATGAGTTACCCAAAAATGGGTCATTTGGAGTCATGCATAATATCATTGAAACGTGTTAAATTGAATTATATATTTCATATATTTTAGATAAAATCAACATTTTATGAGTTATTTTCATGGTGAACAGAAGGGAATGGGGAAGGAAGCAGTACGCGTTCGCAGCCCACGTTATGTGACATTTGGTAAGTGACCTGCACTTCTGCAGAACCTTGTGCAGTAACTTCCTTGGCACCTTGTGGTGTGACCGGTCTCTCAGACCGTTTTATAATTTTTATCTATTTGTAAACTTTATTAACGTAAAATAAAACACTAATACATTTACTCTACTCCACAACCAATATGAAGAAATAAACCATAGTAGAACACCCATAATTAATAAATTTTTAATCTGGAACTGAATTAAGTTATACAATAAGTAATAATAGTCACACAATCGATCGAAAATACGAGATCGTAATGTAAGAAAACATGTAATTAATGAAAATTAACTTTTAATATTTGAAAAATACTTCAATGTTATTTAAGACTCAAATAATCTCATGAATACTTTGTTTGATTTATTAGTAACAAAGTACTTAATTCAGACAGCTTTGCCTATGATGCATCCGATCTCAAGACCCCTTTCTTCGTTGTCTCAACTGTATTTTGTTCGAATTATGTCTTCAATACAACTTTTCAGATGATGTAATCATTAAGAAATACAGTTCAAGAAGGGAATATCATAGAGTGGGAATGCGACAATAAAGAAAATAAATGGAAAAAAGTTCAAGAATGTAGAGCAATGTACTGCAAAGGAACTTCCGCGGTTGGAAAAATAAGCATTGTTGCTTCAATTGGTTTCTGAGATCATTCCTCACCGATGGACAATGACGTTATAATATTAGAAAAATATTTAACAAAATATTTTTTATCATACATGATTAGATTTTTTAATAAATCAAGATATTACATTAATGTTAGTTCTTTCAAATCATAAAAATACAGAACACTGAGCAAATATTGCAAATGTCCATTTTTAAATTAAAGTTGTTGTAGTACAAATTCTTATCACATATTACCTTTATTACACGAATCACACGTTCTCTTTTAAATAGATCTAATGGTGCGAAACTGGTGAAACATAATTACTCACCTTTCCGTCTGTGAGTAATGTGTGTTATTGGACTACACAATTCCATCCATCACAAACGTCGGTAGGAAATGCAACGTTGACACATTTTACAGTCATTGGCATCAGCCATGGTCACAGTTGATTTTATTAAGATGAGTGAGTTTATAATGAAGAGATGAATATTGATATGTCATTCACTTGTTTCCGTTTAGAGAAGAAAGTAACACAGGTATGTTGAGAGAAAGGTAAATCAGAATTATTTTAATGCAATTTTCATTCGTAGTGTCTGACATTGATTCAAATCTGACCAGTATAATTTGTTTCGAATTTTTTGACACAACTCTCTGAACATGTGAGGTTCTTCAATATTATGTAAATTTGATGTATATGACGTTTCGGATTCCACCCTCGAAAATGTTCGGACTCAGATTTTGAGCCCACTCCTTGCACGAGATCGAAGTTATGGTTGAACACACTCATAATCTACCATATTGTTGTCAAAATTATGATGAATTAAAATGCTTTACGTAGAAAACTTAAACCATGAAGTACATCCGTGGGATATATTTCTACACCTAACGGTTTACATTTTTATTTCTAGACCCACACTTCTATTTTCTAAACTTCAATAGGGTAATGTATTTACAAAAATATTAATTATGTACAATATATGGCAAGGGTTTTACCTGTATGCCTTTGAAATACCCCTTATGTAGAACCGTTGGCTGTGCATGCAATGCTTTGGAATTCACTCTCATTGAATGGATAGCTGGAGTTTTATTGTTAACTTTCTCATTCTTTATTTTTTAATTTTAAATGGTTGTAATTTTATTTATTTGTGACTTGTTATCGTAATATTACTTTTTAGCATCATTTAATGCTTTTTAATATTATTTGATTTAGTTGTATAGTATCTTTTAAATATATTGCAACTATCGATTCATAGAGCACACGGAAAACCAACGGCGAGGACACACACATATTACAAAACAGATTGATATAAAGATATTTACAAAAGTTACTCAAAGAATAATATCTTTCTGTAGAGGAACACGACCTTGTAATCTTAGTAGCAACTGCACTTCCTCAGGGTGCGGACGCGCGCCAAGCAAAAGTCATAATATTATATATTATTTCCGGAGATACTTGTCCCTTGGTGTCGAAATCTACCTTACGGTGATATAAATGTTACTTTTTTATTTGTGAATACGAACTGTTTTTATTTATTTCAGACAATAGGGAATATAGTTAAAGAATAGTCATGTTTGAGTTATTGCTAGAAAGATATCGATAATTGCAAAAAGTGTTATGATATAGAGAAATATAATTGTATTCTTTTAATATAAGTTATTGAGACAGGGCCGAAGAATATAAAACTGTATTTCATACTACTAATAAAAAAAACACTATTTCATATTTCGTTTTATTATACGACCGAGTCTCAATAACTAATACACATTATCAATATTGGAGTCAAAAATATGGAGAATACATATACTTTTCGTTGATTCAATGGAATGTTACCTTATAAGCATTGAGACAAAATATCTTATGTTATTATATTCTTAGAAAGTCGTGAAGTTTTTTCTTTATAGTTTACTCCGTGTATCTTTACTTGATCTCAAAATATATTCTTTATTATCATATATGTATATAAATTTAGGAACAAACTCATAAAGAATTGGATTGTTTATATATTTGAATTCATTGTTCAAATGATAAAGTGTTTAGTTTTAAAGAAAAAAGACTTCTCAAAATTAAAAACGTTACATTTAGCAATTATTCGAAAATAACAAGAGAATTACAGAAATATTTCATTTTTTGACAGTATTTTATTTTTGGACTGATAACAACCCCACGAAGTCACTAACGTTATAGCGAATGTATTTAAGGGTTAATCATATTTTCAGATGGTCTTTCTTTATCAATCTACTGAGTTCTTCCCGAAATATATTGAAATATCCGTAAGGTCGTGGAGTATTCTGGAAGGTCGAATATTCGGTATTACGGAGCGAAGAACAGGTCCTTAAAGGAGATCTAGGTGGGATTCCTTTTACGAGATGCCTTAACCTGTCATCACAAGGGCTGCCGTTCATCGATTTTCCATTCCGTCACCTCTTACCTCTATTCCTTGGAATGCGCCTTCTGGCGATGTCTCCGTCACGGCGTTGAAGCAGGGAAAGGTGCGCTGGAATGGAAGTGTGTGTCCTAAAAGTATTTGAAATTTAAAAAAGAAATCTTTTTAACATACGCTGCGAATCATTTCCTATTCGGATCTCACGATTATGTCTGATTAGACATTATTTTTTATAATTCTGAACTACCGAAATAAAATAAATATCTTTGAATAAACATGATACTTTCAACGAAAAATATGCTAAACATGTATTGAATACGAGATCGCATTTCATATACAAATATAAAGGATGGATATAAAAAGTTGAGAAGCTGATAGAAATATCACCAGTAGGGATATTTTTTTAGCATTACAGTATGTCTTCTTAGTTGCGTTTGCACAAACGCAGTATTGCAGAAATTACCTCCCGTAGCGAAGATTTCCTTAAAAATGACATAACACACAAATGTTGAATCATATTGATGAATCGGAATTGATGGGATGGTCCCTTGCTTGCTTCCGGAGAGTAAATTAGTTTATTGTACTCCACGTGGTCATACGCAGTTTGTACTGTTTTTTGACAATAAATTTATTATTATGTATAATGACATACGTTTATCTTTTTCAAAATTTTATGTGGTTTAATTTCCTGAATAATATCAATTTCGTAATTTGTTACAAAAATTTATTGTTTATTTATTTATTTTACTTTCCTGTTTCACCTAACTGTGATGAGTGAGAGGAAAGTGGGAAGACGAGATATGTGGTTGCCTGGGAACGTATGGTACCGAACGTAATGTGAATGAACTGTCAGTACATAAATCTCCACGGAAAAATATATAATTCTCATTTTCCTAGAGAGTGTTCCGATCGTATGGATCTGATCGCTCAGTGCTTTTCCTAATCACTGCACTGCTACATTTCTCTGAGAGACCTGAACGAGTGCAGAGGCATGAAATTTCTTTCCCCTCTTGTGTTCATCGATACACATCCTATTCATATCTCCCTCACGTCTTTTGTATTTTCTTCACTTTTTCTCTCACTGCAGCATCGAACACTCAAAGGACCAATTTCTATGCAAAACGCTTTAAGTCGTCAGTTTCCTATAGCGACGGCTCAGCATCAATGCATCAGTGTTGCCAATCTCGGGCGCCGTTCGTCCGAAAAATCCCTGTTCCTCCACTGGTACCAACTCCTATCCTCTCGGTTCTTTCCGGTCTCCTTTCGAAGAGACTTTCTTTTCTGCCCCTCTGTCTTATCTTTTTTTATTTACTTTCAATCTACCGTACGAAAATAAATCGAGTTTTTGAAGAGAAGAGCTGCGAATGAAAAAAGACGATGATGGATGTGGGAAGCGTTTGCATGAAATTCCGCGCTGTAATA
The DNA here is from genome assembly GCA_002313205.1 of Laupala kohalensis. NCBI lineage: Eukaryota > Metazoa > Arthropoda > Insecta > Orthoptera > Trigonidiidae > Laupala > Laupala kohalensis. The sequence continues at coordinate 143,811 of NNCF01127996.1, forward strand.
GTGCTGCCGGATGTTCCAGTGGGATGAGAACACAGCGGAGAAGTTAAACCACCATGGAAGCTGAGTTTATTTTCCTACGCTGAATCAAGACGTGTTCAGTTATTTTATTGAGGTGTAGATCATCTTTGGGTTTTAAGGTAACTCTCCTCGTAATTTTATCAAGATGAGTACAGTAATGTAGACAAGTCTCCGCCAACAAAACGCCATTTCACACTTATACATTGATAGGAATATAGAATTTATGTTATCTGAGAGTTCAAATAATATTAATAATAATAATAAATTTATTGCCAAAAAAACAGTACAAACTGCGTATGACCACGTGGAGGACAATAAACTAATTTACTCTCCGGAAGCAAGCAAGGAACCACCCTATCAACTTCGATCAAGGGCCCTAAGGCAGAGGCGGATTCAAAAATTTCAGCAGGTTTGTAATTTAACGCAAAACATTTACATGTACAAATTATTATCAAACTATAGATTATTCTGAGTATAGTGTTTAAAAATCATAAGAATTTAAAAAAAACACACTAAATTCACGATTTATTATTACAATAAACACACCACTAGACAAAGCCTAGAGAACCTGTATAAGAAATCCACCCCTACCCGAAGGAAAAACGAAGAAAAACCCTGGCCAGGATGGGGCTACAGAATTAATGCACACAACCGTGCCAATGTTGAGTACACAAAAATCTAAATTAATATGAGCAATAAGACAACACAATCATGCAAGAAATTACTTTAAAAAAAATTGATATGAGTTATTCAAAAAGTACTACAGCAACGGCGTGATAAAGGACAAGAAGGATTTAACTTTTATTAAAATCAATAAATTCTTTTACATTGTAGAAGGATTGGTGCAGGAGGTAATTTTTAACAGCGGATTTGAAGAGATTCAATTTCATAATAACTTTTATATCCTTGGGAAGGGAATTATATAGAACGATTCTCGAATGATATGGTCACTTATGGCAAAGAGTGGTTGACACTCTAGGGCGATGAATATTACTCCTATTGCGAATATTGTGTTCGTGAACGAGAATGTTTCGTATGAAGTAAGGGTGGCACATCAAACACGACCGTTTCATAAATATAAATGCAGGGAAGTGTTAAGATATTTAATTCCTTGAATAAAGGTTTACAAGAGTTTCGGGGGTGAGATTTACAAATTATCCGAACTATCCTCTTCTGAATTCTGAAAGTTTGAATACTCTGACCGGAATTACCCCAGAAGGTAATGCCGTAACGTAAATGGGAGTAAACGTTTGCAAAATATACGCAACGGGAAATACGTGGACTAACTGCGTTAACTAAGATTCGGAATGCGTAACACAATTTCCTTAATTGGGAATTAAAATTGTCAACATGACAATGCCATTTGAGGTTGTCTTGAATATGGAGATCTAAGAATTTTGTATTCGTAACAGTTTTTAATTGTGTTCCGTTTAAAGAAAGAGAAACCTGGGGTAAAGATNTAATTGTGTTCCGTTTAAAGAAAGAGAAACATGGGGTAAAGGTTTTGTATTACTATTGTGGAATGACATAGACATTGTAGGACTGAGGATTGATCCTTGGGGTACTCCCCGAGTAAGTGGCTTTGTTTCTGAAAGACAACGCTCAAGTATTTTATTTTGAGTATAAGATATTTCGACCTGTTGATATCTATCTTTTAAATAAGAAGTTGGCCATTGATGTGGAAGCCCACGAATGCCTAAAGAATGCAATTCGGAGAGGAGAATTTCGTGATTGATGACATCGAATGCTTTGGATAAGTCAAGAAAAACATCCTGAGGATNTTTAAGAAAGAAAATATGGCGCTTGTAGAGTAAAAGGATTTCCTAAAACCGTGTTGATCGTCAGAGAGAATGTTATTTTTTGATAAAAATTTAGAAGACGATTATTGAACAATTTTTTCTGGAATTTTTGAGAAAGTGGGTAGTAGAGATATTGGTCAGTATTTTCCAATATTAAGTTTGTTTTCTTTCTTGTGTGAGGGTTTCACTTTAGCTTTCTTAAATATGTTGGGAAACACCCCTTCCGATAAAGAACTATTAAAAATATTTATGAGTGGATTTAATATAGCGTGGGAAGAAAATTTAACAATAAACTCGTGTATATCATCCATGCCAATTAAAAATTTGTTTTTTAATGAGTTGATGTTTCTCATGATTTCACTGGCGTTAGTTTCGGAAGTGAACATAGAATTGGGTACGTGGGTCGATATAAGTGAAAGACATTGATTTGGATATATTGAGTTCGTTATATTACCTACTTCTGAGAAGTAAGAATTAAACAAATTTGCAATGTCCTGAGGATTTAATACGATTTTTCCATCGTTTAGAAGAGAAACATTTTCTTTGCGATTTTCAGAAGTTGACGTGTAATTTTTAACAATATTCCACATGGCTTTCATTCGGTTTAAGACAGAAAAATATGAGAGGATGGAAATGTATAAAAATTATATTTTTGATAAAAAAATCAATGTAAACTTTTGATAATGTAAGGTAATGAGATAAAATAATATGCTTATATGATTCAAAATAACCCAGCAAATGTCTATAGCATGTATATTATTGTCTATAATATGAATTTAAAAAATTTATTTTAACAGAGACTTGAATAAGTGAATAGGGCGGGAGAGATTTTCAATTGCTGATCTATACAGTTAATCCAAAGCAGAAGGACTATTTACTATAACGACTAATGTCCATGATTAATAAAATTAATTATTTGTAATCAATCATTTTAATCCTTTTATGGATGTGTATTATTAAAAACCCTACGTAACTTTATAAATGTAATATACTTGTAACTATACACAAAACTAAAGTGCCGGTTATCCTCAATGCGTCATCTTGACTCAAATTTCATTTTGGATTTTATCAGCTGATTAGATGGGATTCAGGAGTTAGTCCCAGGTAGAGTAGAGTAACGAAGCGTCTAATCCGTCCAGTCGTCTCAGTTTTTTATTATCATCTTGTACATTAATACGCAAATTTTAGTTCCTTTTCTGTGTAAGCGGACGGAGCAAGTTTCAAAAATAAAGTATCGTATTTTAGAGCAATAAAATATTAGTTGACGATTACCTGTTGTTACATCTTTGTTTTGTTTTTTTGACATAACATTTTAAAATGACATAAAAAGATATTTCTACAACTAGCAGATGGGGGCAAGTAGTATCTGTCATAATGTTTTGGTCAATACAATTGCTAAATAAAAGTAAACGTTTATTTTATCATACAGATAATGAAATTGACTTTAAATTTTCATTTTATTGTCAATTTAATAATGATTTACCAAGTGATTGTTGCTAGTGATTTAACATGTTGTTTTACATTTACATGTTGCGTGGTCCGAGACAAATAAGCAAGAAGTCACGAAGGTTAGTCTGGGAATATTTTACTCGATTTCCAACTGGGGAAATTAATTGATTCTGAAAGTGAAGAGAACAGTATCATCTTGAAAATATAGTAATAATATTCTCCCTTTATTTTACAGACGTTGCACCCGCCGTTGTTCTATGCCAGTAATGTACTTGAATTTTTAAATCAGTGGTATAACGTGAAGTCACACAGTGATACGCGTGAGTGATATCATGGTCTCGAAGAAGAAATTTGTGTAAACCATTGTCACTTTTCTGCTTCCGCTTCATCAAAGTAGTATGTGATAAAGTAAATCATTTCCCAATGTCACACAATCCACGAATAATACCTCTTATGGTTTTCATCTATTAATTCACGTGTGCAAACATATTTTACAAATTAGAGCCATTCGTTGCGTCATTCAAATTTAATACTTGAATTAATTTGGATTTTGCTTTTGAAAATATGATTATCATCAACTCATTGGAATTCTCATTTGTTTCCATATACAGTATTCGTTTAATGATTTTCATTGGCTGTGTTTATCCTGTTGGGAGAATTGTAAAATGAGTCATAATAGGGTTTATGTCCATATGAATTTATTCCTTCTCTTATATTTGAGTCTTGTAACTTTAGAAGGTGTAGTCATCTAGTGATATGTCTCGGTCTTAATATCTTTCTGAACATTTAATGAAAACAATAGTTTGTTAAAATCTATTAAAAAGATAAGGAACAATTAAACATTGTTTTTCGAACAGCATAATCATTTCAAGAATATTTAGATTCTTAAAGATATTTTCTTTTGATTACATGCTTCTCTGTTTTCTCGCAATAGTGTATTATTACGACAAAAGTACTAATTAATACCGTGCAGAATTTTTAGTATTTAGCATTTTTAGTATTACTTTACTGTTTCTCATAACTCCGTACTTTTCTCAACAATATCGTATATTAGAAGAAATAAACATTTTGGATAGGATTATATTTATTAATATAATTTTTAATATTTATTATGTCAAAGAAAGAAGTATTACTGCATTGGAGGTAATGGCTGGACGGTCCGTGGTCATGGGTTGACCACATCTACTGCTGCATGAGCAAAACAAATGTGGACCAACTAAGATCGGATGTTTTGATGTAGCTGATGTTTTGAAGACAAAAGTAATTCAATAGAATTCAAACAAAACCAGTCTTATTAATGGAATTAAATTATCATATGAGTCCCGTTTTTAGTTCGTTACTTACTTACCCCTCTGACGTATTTTAAGTACTCTTTGTTGTTAATTTGCTCACCTACACAGACGCTAATTTTGGAATACTGAACTTGTGCATCCTTTCTTAAATATTGCGCATTAAGTTGGAATAACTATTCGCACTGAAGTCAATGAAGATTCACAACGTTATATTAAACGTGTCAACGTATATGATACCTCTCTTTTGGTCTTCAACAAAGTTATAAGAAATCAATTGAATCATAAACTATATATTGTGCAATACATTAGTTTTCATTGAAGTTTGCAGCTGATGAAGTCTCATTATTCACCATATAAAATCTTTATGTATTCTTTATAATTATTTGCAGAATGGATGTACGTAGCTATTGTTCTGTGACAAATACTTCGCTCTACTTTTACGTAAATGTTAGTATAATTATTTTGATTTCAGTGCGGAGGCTAGTTGCAGCACATGAGCTCATAAGGAAAACACAAAATCAGTATCCACGTACGGATAGGAATACGGTAAAATAAGTAAAGAAAAATACAGGAAAGATTCTATGGATGAGAGGAATGTACTTTACAGGATACATCAGCGATTGCAATGCTAATTAGATAATGATGGACAAAAAGAGGTCTGAAAATACGAATTCGAGAATACCAACGGAACTTGAATGAACTGGAATCCATTGTTATAACAAATGACTGCTTGGACGAGGACCATTTGATCGATTGAGCAAAAATCAAACATTGAACAGGAAAATAAATTATTAGAAACGTAACACGTTCAAGATGATATAAGAATCACTGGAGGAGTTAGTTTCTCTGTCCGCACGTACGTTCTGTCGAGTATCAATGTTTAGCAATATTATGATAATTTTTTGTATGGTATCTCTTTTTACTTGTTTCATATTCTTATTTTTCCTGTTGTTAATTATTATATAATTTTATTCAGATCATATGACGTATACTACCATACTGTGCAACTTATGTATCTCCGAACGAACTCGCGAACCATGACATAATAATGTGGTTGAAATATACTTTTTAGTCCGAAAAAGATCACTTAAATTAATAATTTATTTTAATTATGACGCAAAAACAGCACATATGCACATTGTTCTTGATATCCCTAAACGTACCGTAAGAAAATGGTACAGGTGGGAATGTTGATGTGGTTTGTACTTATAATTAAATTTGGGTTTGATATTAATGATTTCCCTTTGAGGTATCCATTTTTTCCCACAGGAAAAAACTACGATGAAATACTTGATAAACAATCACTTGCTAATTGCTCACTTAATAAACAACCACGTGAGCGTATGTAAAATTAAGAAAAAAGAAAAAAATAACGGGAAATAAGAAACACAAAAAAATTGATATCAATGTCTTCGACGTTTAAGACTGAAAAGAAGGTCATTCAATTGTAAAATGCATTTACTATTACAAACCAAGACATTTCTTACAAATGATTTTAAAGGATCATATATTTATTCTAGTTTTTTTTCTTCCTTATGTATTTAAAATAAAGAATAAGTTTTGTATTAAAGGAAGGATCGGATAATATGTTTTTCTGTGACTGAGATAATCCATTGTTTTAAATTTGAATATTTCTTTTTCGAACAGTGAAGGTGATGTTGTATGTACTATTGTCATGGTAACGCAACGCATGCTTTCGGTTATTTTTCACTAACACGAGATAACAGAAAAAAATTATTCTCTTCCTTTCAAATTAAAAACCAAATCGTTTCACCTCCAAATTTTGTGTAACTTGTATATATTGCACACAAAAATTTGATACCTTTCTTGGGTAGCACTGGAGATAACACTTTCCCCTTGAATATTACAAACTTTATTTTCAAACTTTTGTGAACAGCGTAAAGCAATTTCTGTGTTTTCATGTACCCTCTGTTGTGTTGGATGGGTTCGAAAAAAAAATTATGATGAAGAGGTTCCGGGATCCCATGGCTTCAAACTTTCGTCCTTATCTTTCGTTACTGCCGTCACCAATTGTATTAAGTACGTGGAGATACTGTGAGTAACATCTTGTAGTTTAAAATTATCCCCCCCCCCATTTGAAATTATATATTCTGTTCATTGCAAGCACTCAACTGGAACTAAGATTTTGAGTGGTGAAAATGATTGCGTGTAGGTTTTTTAAAATCGAAATTACCTTTTATATTTTTATATTATTATTTATTTATTATTATATTATTTATTTATTATTTATTTATTTATTATTATATTATTTTTATATTATTATTTAATTATATTTTTTATCAAAATATAACATTCTCTCTGACGATCAACACGGTTTTAGGAAATCCTTTTCCACTACAAGCGCCATATTTTCCTTCTTAAACGATGTTACCACATCTCTAGACAGTGGAGAAAATCCTCAGGGTGTTTTTCTTGACTTATCCAAAGCATTCGATGTCATCGATCACGGAATTCTCCTTACCAAATTGCATTCTTTAGGCATTCGTGGACTTCCACATCAATGGCTAACTTCTTATTTAAAAGATAGATATCAACAAGTAGAAATATCCTATACTAAAAATAAAATACTTGAGCGTTGTCTTTCAGAAACAAAGCCACTTACTTGCGGAGTACCCCAAGGATCAATTCTCGGCCCTATACTCTTTTTATTGTATGTGAACGACATGTCATCATCCACATCAGATTGCAAAATGGTTCTTTTTGCTGATGACACTAATTTACTATGTAAACACGCCAATGCTCAAAAAGTTTTGTCTAACCTTTCGACTTGGTTCCATGCAAATCGTCTCATTGTAAACACTGACAAAACAGTGTCTATGTCATTTCACAATAGTATCACAAAATCTTTACCCCAGGTTTCTCTTTCTTTAAACGGAACACAATTAAAAACTGTTACAAATACAAAATTCTTAGGTCTCCATATTCAAGACAACCTCAAATGGAATTGTCACATTGACAATCTTAATTCCCAATTAAGCAAATTGTGTTACGCATTCCGAATCTTAGTTAACGCAGTTAGTCCACGTATTTCCCGTTGCGTATATTTTGCAAACGTTTACTCCCATTTACGTTACGGCATTACCTTCTGGGGTAATTCCGGTCAGAGTATTCAAACTTTCAGAATTCAGAAGAGGATAGTTCGGATAATTTGTAAATCTCACCCCCGAAACTCTTGTAAACCTTTATTCAAGGAATTAAATATCTTAACACTTCCCTGCATTTATATTTATGAAACGGTCGTGTTTGTTAAGACCGAATTACTGAAGCACCACCCTTGCTTTATACGAAACAGTCTCGTTCACGAACACTATACACGCAATAGTAGTAATATTCATCGCCCTAGAGTGTCAACCACTCTTTGCCAAAAGGGACCATACCATTCGGGAATCGTTCTATATAATTCCCTGCCCAAGAATATAAAAGATATTATGAAATTGAATATCTTCAAATCCGCGGTTAAAAACTACCTCCTGCACCAGTGCTTCTACACTGTAAAAGAATTTATTGATTTTAACAAAAGTTAAATTCGTCTTGTGCTTTATCACGCCATTGCTGGAGTACTTTTTAAACAACTTATAACAATTTCAAAAACTATTTTCTTGCATGATTGTGTTGTCCCTTTATCGATATCTCAAACTTAAACACCACGAGGAAAACAGGATATTTACCAACGTCATTAAAGTCATTAAATGTTACGAAAGTCTCAATCTTCTTTCTTCGTAGTACAATATTGTTACTCCGTTTATTACTGTTTGATGTAGGTATTCCTGTGGATCCATGGTATAACGATTCTTAAAATCAGAATAGTCTATTTGGACCTTCATCTAGTCCTACAACTTCATCTAGTTCTCTGTTGAGAATGCGACAACACTATGGTTGTGCTGAAGTATACATTAATAATATCGTTGAGAAGAAAACTGTTGTGTGTTTTTGGTTGAGATACAAATTTCCGTGTTGAGATTGTTAGAACAATAGCTACTCTTTGCACCTATGGCATGTCCCGTCAAAACATTTAAGCATTTAAGAACAAATACAATGTCGTGCAGAAGTCTGCGCTACATGTTTAAGGGCAAAATTGCTAAGTACGAGTTATTATTTAATTGAAAAGGGCTTTATTTGTTATTTACAATGTGGTTACAATATAGCATAGTTTTGGCGGGGATGAGGGTCCATTCGCCTGAGATTTGGCCCTGTAGTTGCCGTGGGTTCTGTTTACAATATCCTGGTACTCACTCTTAAGGGATTTGCAAATTACACCTTCCGCACTTTCAGTCATAATCATGTACGATCTAGCAATATATTCTAATGTAAACGAAACAAAATAAAGTTTAATTTATGTAATTTTCCCTAAATATGAATATAATAGAATTAAAATTTTACCTCTACTGGTGTGTTCGTTAAGCACCGTTACGAACCACGGATAACCAAAGGTCAGGATAAGGAAAATATTTACATATTCTTACGTATTTTAACATATATACAGACTTACACAATACACAATACTCTATCTCTAAGTATTATACATATTACATATCGTTACATATTTACAAATTACTTTTTCGTTTCTTCATTTCACTTTTTCATTTATTACAATCATATTTTTTTCATTTCATGATCCACCAAAATTAAGGGACCAGTAACAGAATTAAGGAAGGCCAGTAGAATCATTCTCATCCACAACTTCTAACTCAGCAATTCTTTTATCTCTCTTTCCTCTAACTGTATTGAAGAAATTTCCAAGGAGTTGCACTACCGGTGATCGATTATCCCTCATGACTTCGATACCTAACGTTACATCTCGCGGTCTATCCCCAAAGTTTCCCTCCCATAGCCAAAGATTCCTAGATCGTTCAGTTGCAACGCACTGTAACAAGATATGTATCTAGTCTTCATATTCTTCGCAGAGTAGACAAATATGATTCAATACAATTCTCGATTTTCTTAGTTTCCAACCCCCAAGTCTGAACCATGCGTAACCCGCTCTCGCGGTTTTGTTTAGCCAGGTCAATGTATGGCTTCCTCCCCCCATTGACCTGCAACTACTACCTGAACTATAAGTGAATTCTATTTATTACAGTTATCTGTCTTTCGTGATTTTATGCTAATTTTATTTCATTCAAATCTGCTCTGTAATTGTCCATGTATAATTCTTTGTCCCACATGTTACTGAGTTAATACTGACTTTATAAAAGTGTTTTTATCTTTCCCCTCCAACCTCTTTCTGTACTTTCTTCGAAACAATGTCTCTCAATTTCATTCCTAAAATCATTCTTGATTTCTAACCAGTATTTAAACGCTCTTAATTTCAAGATTACATCTAGTGAATATTCTCCAAACTCCCATCTTACTCCGCAGTTTGCAGTGCTTTTCGGAAGGCCGAGAACCTCGTTTAAATATACATTCTGTAATGGATAAAAATTGGAGTTGTTAGTGCTTCCCCAAATTTCGGCCCCATATGCAAGCACAGGTATAACTAATGAACTGAACATCATGTCTGTGAGTCTTGGTGATATTTCGGGTACTTTAACTGCAGATTTCCGTATTTCGTTCAAAGTGAATATTCCCTTACGCTTTGCAACCACTTTATGTCTATACCAGTTGAAGTTCATAAATATATTAGCTCCTAGGTAAGTGAATTATTTCATAATATCAATTGTCTTTTTCTTGAACGTCCATCATTCATTTTCGCTAAAAAACAACCATTTTTGAAAACCACAATTTTCGGCTTGTTTGTATTTATTTTTAATTTTCTATTATCACAAAACACTTCTAAACTTTTTATTCCCACCTGTAGCCCCGTAATCGATTGAGAAGAAAATTACTAGGTCGTCTGTAAAAAGTAATCCTGGTATCGTTATCCCTGAGATTTCAAAGACTGGTGCATCTGTATTGTCTCTAAGTAGAAACTCCGTTAAATCGTCAGTGAACAGAACGAAGAGCAACGGTGAGAGGACACATCCCTGTTTCACTCCAATATTCACAGAAAAAAAGTCACTAACAAATTTTTCGTGAAGTCTAACGCAAGCCTTATCCGCATTGTATATTGCTCGCAGTGCATTGATAAACTTTTGTGAAATACCCTTTTCCCCTAGTTTCTCCCAAAGTTGAACCCTGTCGACAGTGTCAAATGCTTTTTGGAAGTCTGCGAAAGCGCAATATGACTTTCCCCTCTTGACTGACGTCGCTTTCTCCGCGAGTGAATTTAATATATAAATGTTATCAATATTGCTGTATTTGCATCTAAATCCCGCCTGAGGTGGGGATAGCTTGCTATGCGTTTCTACCCAGAGAGTCAACCGTTTATGCAATATTTTACAGAACACCTTACCCACGACACCAAGAAGAGATATTCCTCTGTAATTATTTGGATAATTTATGCTCCCTTTGTGTTTGTATATTGGCTGAATTACGGCTCTACTCCAACTGTCGGGAAAAGTTCTTGTAGACAACACACAGTTGAAAGTTTCTAATAAAATAAAATTGCAGTTAGATCTTCGCTTATTACTTTTATGCATTCTGGAGGTGTTATATGGTGTGAATCAATTCTAGGTTCGATACAAAAGTCTTTGAGAAGATTTAAAATATTTTCCGTAACTAGGGCATATTCAATAACACTTTCTCTATTTTTTTTAATGAATGTAATGTTACCTATTTTGTCTGAACCATGTCACCCATTTAGAATGTCTAAATTTTGTTGTAGCAAAAATCTAAGAGTTCTTATCCATCGCCATTGCAGTGCTTATCTTTACTATTTCGTATTATTTGATGCAATTTTGGTCGTCCGTATGGTCATTTAAAAATGAGCCCGGATATTCTTCCCCGGTTCGCGCATTAAAATTCCCATTATTATAAATTCAACAGGCGAATATTTTATCGAATAATTATTAATAATTGTGCTTAATTTGTCCAATAAATTGTTACTAAAGTATTTGGATTCCCGTGATTGGTAATAAACAATTATAAGAAAAAAGTAATATATACACCGTTGTGACGAGTGTCTCTAATTTTCACAGCAATTGCATCATCTAATTTCGTGTGTAGTTCTTCATAACTGTAAATCTTCAAATTTTTGCAAAGAACCGCAATCCTCCTGGATACCTAACCCTTTTACCTTTTCTCTCGAGACTCTTAGAAAATACTGTGTATCCATTCATTTCAAATGTTTTTCCCTTTCTACTCCAAGTTTCAACAAGACCCAAGATGGTAAACTTTTCCAGAAATGTCAGAAAATTTCCCTGTCTAATAGGGAATCTACGAATTCCATCAACATTCCAATATCCTATTACAAGCTCTTCATGCTTGTATTCCTAGAGCTCTGTCACCGGCCTACCTGCTTTCAACACTTTCGCCGCACTTGGAGCAGGGACCCATGTTGCCTATCTCAAGGGCGTGTTGAGTCCGTCGCGCTGCGGGAGCGGTGTACGGGAAGGGGAAGGGTGACTGACCCCTCCCTTCGTCATGCCTTTCTGGGGGTGAAAGGCTGGCGCAGTGGTGGAGAGGGGCGCGCTGGATTTCGCACCCCAGTTGGTGGTGGTGGTGGTGCTGGTCGAGGAGGAAGTCGTTGCCTTCCATGTTACTTGCACGGCGGATGCCGCAGCGTCAGTGGAGGCGACGTTGGAGTAGATCGTCCGAAGGTCAACCCGCTCGCCTGCGTCAGGTGCAGGTGTTTAGATGGTGACACTGCTGGTGGTGGCAGTGACGTTGACTTCGAATACTGACGAAGCGGTGCGTGGAGGGATGGCCGCATTCCCTGTTACCCACAGACGCAAGAAGCTCTGCCAACCCGTAGCGGCGCCCATCAACAACTAGCTTGTCAAATCTTAATGAGGCCCTATGGCCACTTTCCCTCGCTTCCTGTAAAAAAGGAACGACCTCTCTGCGAGTCTGCCTCACCCCCACTCAGAAGTCCTCTGAGACTCGCACGTACGAGTCGCGCTCATCTGCGTCGCGCGGATACTTAGCTGCGGCTTGTAGCAGCTCTTCTCTCTTCTTAAATGAAGAAAACTTGACCACTGTAGGTCGCCGCCCTCTTCTTCTTCCTGTTCTGAATGCTCTATCGATGTCACGGTGCGACAGCTCCACATCAAGCTTGGCTGCGAAGTTTCGCACCAGACGTTCAGAATCGGCCCACGACTCTCTCCCTCGAGTTCCTCCAGACCGAAAACAACCAGGTTGTTGCGTCGAGACTGGTTCTCGAGGTAGTCAACTTTTCGAGACAGAAAACTATTCTCCCGAGACTCAAGACCCCCTATCCTCTGTTGGAAACATTTCATTTTCTTCATGAGAGGAGGAAGTTCCGCCAGTGTCTACAACAAAACCCGGTGTTCGCGGAGTTCCTGGAGAATAATATCATACTCTGGCGGCCCTGGATTCTGCTCCACATCACCTATCACCAAAAGTACGGCGACGACACACAAAATATACGCAGAGGTGCATAAATGAGCGCCTGGACCGTGGCCCCCGAGAGAGCAGTGGCCTGCAACGCAACGGCCAATGGCTGCGTGTCATTGCATAATAGACACCATAATGACTATAAAAATACATTCAAACAAGAAAATAAAAAAATAATATTAAAAGGAATAATAATAAAAATAAATGAGCCTAAATCGCTTTACTGCAGCTTCCGTAAGTGTTTTCCCTTTGCTAGCCGGACTGAAGACTCTACGGCCCGGTACACGGCTTACGGGAGCGATCTCCAAATACGTCCTCTCTCTCCGAAGTCTCACGAGCAACTCCACGAGTTATTATAATTGATGGAGATTATTTGTCTTCCCTACACTTAAAGTGGTAGACGACAAAATCTTATGACTATTGAAAATAAGAGAAACTACCAAACGCTTTCTCCAAAATATTAATCTAAGTTGCTCTTGTTGTGGAAATATTACACAATTCTCGTCTACTCGTTTTAGAGGTCATTGATGAAGACAGGTGACTTGACACTTCGTGTATGATCAGGTTTAAGTTACACATATTTTAAGTTGAAGTTTCGTTCATTTATTGGTTTTGTAAGACGAGCTGGATTTTATTCGTACATGATGTGAGAGTTTTTTATGTTTAAATCATATGTAGCAATCCACACTGGGGGAGGCGAATAGCGTGCTAGCAAGTGAATCCAAAGAGACAGGTGAATATGTTACGAATTACTCGAATCTGTAAAGATATATTTCAGAAAAAGCACACGTAAAAATCTTCCCGTAGTGAGGAGATACTGCTTCTCTAGAATTGCGTTCATTGTTTGTTTATAGTACTACAGTTCTAACTTCAACGTTAGATATAGACAATTTTGCAGGAGAATGGTGTGTTTTACCCAAACTCACCTTATCTTCAGTTATTTCTCTGGTGATATATGTTAGCAACTAATGACGCTACTCTGCAAGTGGTTTCTACGTTCTCACCAATTTCCTGAAGAAGATAATATTTTAAGACACCAGAATACTGTTTAAACACCCATTTCTTTTAAGATCTATCTTGTAGATAAAAAAAGGCGTGTACGCTGACAGTCAATAGTAATTTTTAACTGTAGGTGGCAGTTCAAAGATATTTGGTGAACTAATAGAAGAATACCATTCAGTGTTTATGTTCAATATTGCTTGAATATATTACAGATATAGTTCTATACATCTCTATAGTTCATGAAAATGTGTTCGGAGATACCGGTGTATTATGTGAATCAAATGTTTGCATTTTGTATTTCAAGTGTACAAACAGTGAGATTTTACATATTGTTGAATAGCAGTTCACAATTTTTCCTTTTCCTTTTTCAAGCGTTAGCAGTTTATGTACAATAATTCCTCTCTTATTGATAAATTAATAATTCTGATACAATATTACACACATTTATAGTTTTTTTTTCTTTTATTAATTCACGTCCACTACTCGCCTTGATTTTTACGTTCATATAAAACGAACTCTGTGTAATTGATTCTGAAACAATGATAAAATTGTCGAATAAATGAGATATCTCTTAGTTTTTAATGGGAATGAACTAAAATAAGGTTTTTAACCAATTCTGAGATGGTTGAGTTCTTATTGGTCGATTATGAAAAGAATGTATACATATTGGGGTGGAGAAATACACTCAACGGATAATGATGATAGCTCGTAAATTTTGCAGGGTGAAAAAAGTATCAGGTCATGGCACTCGATTCGGACAAAAATCATGAGTAATTATTGTAAAATATGCATTGAATTGGAATCTGCATCAATATGCATTAGTAGGGTACTCGTTTAATAATTATATGATTAATTATTCAGTTCTTAATTAAAGGTTGAAGCTAGCAATATTGTCGTCCAGTAATTTTAACACGTTGTACATTTTTCAAATGCTTTTACCTACAGGTCTTTATTTCCCGTCAGTTAACTTTATTCAGGAAGAAAGGGTTCGAATGATCTTGGCGTTGGCGAGCCCTAAAGCCCCATTAAAAGTATCGCGGGAGATCATCAAGTTCTTTAAATACAATATTCTTACAATGGAAATACTTTAAAGTTCCAATAGAATCATAATTGTAGTGATACAGCTAACATGATTTTATTGATAATCATTCATATATCTTTTGCCAATAATACTAATAATTGTATATAACAACCCAGCCACATCTCCTCCTCCTCCTCCTCGTGTCGAGACCTAGTAATTACGGAGCTCCTAGTACCTTCGGAACCTGTTATGGTACAGTTCGACTTTTTTATGGCAACATATTGAATGCACATACAAGTAGACGTGCATACATATATACATTCAATTATGTTTATTTATATTCAAGTCGGAGGAAAATTACATTTATTTATTTTAATGTGATACTCCCACTAAAATTATCATTTCATTCTTGATAAAAATTTAAATTTTACGGATACACCGACAAAGTTTATCAATGATGTTACAAGACGATTTTCAAACTACTAGCAGAACTACCCGGTGTTGCCCGGGATTTGAGAAGTAATGTAAAACAATTATTACTGTACATTACAAATTTTAAAACAATTAACAAATAAAACATTAAAATATAAAAAAAATATTTATTTCTATTGTTAACATACACAGAACATACACCAATATTACACACAGAACATACACCAATATTATAAGAAAAAATAATACTTAGATTTGACATATTTTATCCTACAGAGGGTTATTAAAATACGTGTTAACAGGCCTGCAATTTTTTAGCTCTGTACATGCAAACTATCTTCTTCACAACCTTTATATCATTTTGTTGAGCGTCATGTAGACTATATGTTCAGGGGATTGTCCGCCTCTCGTAACGCAATCGAACTCAGGTGGACACATAAGTAAGATTCACAGTCACCAGTCATAAGAGTGAGGAACCACGTCTATTTATTAGCAGCCAATTTAATTTTTTTATGCTATTGTAATTCATCAACATTAAGCATACTTTGCATTTTAATTGCAATAACCCTTAATAAGTGTCCTCTGAATTTTTAAATAAGTTTATGGATTACTTTTTCCTATTTCCATGCAACAGACGTTCCAAATAATTCCCTTTGGTTAGTATAGATTTGAGGGGAAAATTTTGTGCTGAGTAAAGAGAGTAGTTAGTGTACTGAACAAAATGTTTTATGTCGCGTCAGTTCTTGAAAGTGGTGGAAGAAAAGAATACGCTGTCTCTTGTTGTCAAGATGTCCCTTGGGAGAATGAGATGTTGTCACGCGTAGAAGCGCAATGAGTGAAGAAACAGACGGATGCTAATGGGG
Organism: Laupala kohalensis; assembly: GCA_002313205.1. Taxonomy (NCBI): domain Eukaryota; kingdom Metazoa; phylum Arthropoda; class Insecta; order Orthoptera; family Trigonidiidae; genus Laupala; species Laupala kohalensis. Next base: position 160,099 of record NNCF01127996.1, read on the forward strand.
AAGAGTTTTAGTACCTCCCAGACACTTCTTTAAATTTTAATTTATTTTATCATAATCATAAATATTGTAGCACGAGTCTCTTGGGTGAATGGATTTTCTTCGAGTACAGTTGGATTTTATGTACAGGCACTTGTGATTCTTGTCTAGGGGTGGCCATCTCATTTAACTAATGTAATAATTAATATCGACTTTAGACTTATTACAATAGTTATATATTTATAAATTATTGTAATAAGTCAATAGACTTTAGACTTATTATAATAATTTATAAACAATATTTTCCGAATGATTGGATAGAAATATTTGATAATCATTCGTTTTTCGGAAACGACATATTTGCTTTCTATTAAACACAAATTTATTGGTATCTGTTAATGTTTTAACACGTACCAAGTTATTATTATTCTTATCTTAGGAGTGTGCTGAAAAGTTAAATCCGCTTTTTCATTGGGGCTCTTGAACCGTATTGATGAGATGGTCCATTTCTTCCTTCCGGAGAGTAAATTAGTTTGTTGTCATCCACGTGGTCTTTTAACTGCTGTTTTGACAGTAAGTTTATTTATTTTAACTTGTTTATCTTTGCACAAGAAATACTTCCTCGAAGGTTCAGAAGTTCATTAGAATCGTTCGTATGCTTTGAATTTTGTTTTGGGTGTTGTCGTATGACCTATGCAGGAAAGCAACACTGAATGGGACTACTGCACTAGAGACTCATTTCCGTTAGTGTGCGCTTGATTACATTACACCCCGCAGGGGGCTCAGTTTCGACTAAGTATGGGTTTGGCGAACCCACGGCCCCGAGCTGGGGACTGGTACTGCGCTACCAGTCTTCGGACACCGTAAGCTTTGGGCATGCTTCAGCGACCACCAAAGTTGCGTGTTTCGAAGGGCGGAGATCTTGCCTTCATTGACCGGGTCGCGAGGAAGGATGAAACCTCTATGAAAAACCCTCAACCTCAAGGTGTGTTACGCGCCGATGAGGTGAATGGGTTTTGAGGATAAACACCCGATAGCGGACAACCTCTGGGGCAACTGCCGCACCTTAGTTGAGCAAGGCTTAGTGGCGTGATACGGAGGCTCCACGTCACCCGACATTTATTTCCTCCGAACTCGTGGGACCAAAATGACTGATTCCTCTTTCTGTCTGCCTTGGAAAGTGGGTGTACCGCAAGGTGAGTATTCCATCCAAGGATCTTCGAAGCGGCCGAGGGATCAGCCCTCCCGCTTGTGAAGAAACAAAGATAAAGAAACAGAACATTACGTTTCTATCATAAAGAAAAGAAAGGAAGGAACCTTGGAAAAGGTTTCGCCCTTTTATAATTATAAAGCACTGGAAGGTATATGTGGTAAACTAAAAAATATAAAACGACTAAGAGATGGTTCAATGTTGTTGGAAACCAACACCAACAAACAAGCAATGACTCTCTTAAGTTGTGAGAAGCTGAGAGAGTTCCCTGTGAAGTGCGAGCTCCATGCTGCGCTTAATCGCAGCAAGGGGGTCGTAAGTTGCAGGGACATAATGGAAATGGCAACTGACAAACTTGTTGCAGAATGGGAGGCTGACCATGTAGTTGAGGTCTGTCAAATCATGAGGAAGGTAAATGGTGATCCGCAGAAGGCCAGTTCCTTCATCGTGACATTTGACTGTCCGAAATTACCAACGGATCTGAAGGTTGAATAGCTTAGCCTGCCGACGCGTCCCTTTATTCCAAAACCTTTGCGCTGTTTTAAATCTCAGGTTTGGACACACGACAACATCGTGTAAGGGACGTGATACCTGCGAAAAGTGCGGAAAGGAGGCATACGATCCCGGCGTCTCATGCCCGGGGCCTGCAAAGTGCATTAATTGCACAGGCAGTCACCCGGTATGGACCAAGGAGTGTGTCGTCTTTCTCGAAGAAAAGAAAGTGCAGGAGATCAAGACTACGAAGATGATCCCGAATGGTGAAGCGCGGAAGAATTACAGGGCTTTATATTCTGTATTTTCTACCTGATACTCCACCAAAGCCAAGATTCCTGTAATCAAGAAGAGCGTGTCAGTCCAGGAAGATCTCACTGACGTGTCTACGACAACGTCGTGCACATGCCAGTGCAAATGCGGCAAGAAAAATATCCAAGATATTCCAGTCAAGTCAAAGACTCACTCCACACCCCGTCCATCTAATACACAGACGAATACCAGCAGTGTGCCACGTATTTCAGCTAGTATTAAACAGACAAAAACCAAGCAAGGTTCGAAGGCCAAACCCCTGAACCTTGTTGTCTTTATAAAATCAAACAACAATATCGAAGAAGTCCCAGAGACGAAAGGAGAATGTTCCTCCTACCTCCGAATCGGAATGTGCATTGTCCGACATTGACGCGGAAATGCACATTCATGAGCCTGATCCCAGAGGTTCCAAAACGTAATGGCTTTCATACTTCAGTGGAACCTTAATGGTTATAGAATTCAACGTGAAGAGTTACAACTCTTAGAGCGTCGTAATCCGATCTGTATTTGCCTACAAGAGACACACATTTCACCAGAACACTCACTCTCTCTGTGAGGATACAGCAGCTTCAAATATGACGACACCACGGGAGATCGAGCAAGAGGTGGAGTTGCAGTGTTTGTTAAAAACACAATCCTCTGCTCACCTGTCTCCTACAAACTCAAATCCAGGCTATAGCAGTCAAAATACACAGCATACCAGCTACGACTGTGTGTTCAATCTATCTTCCTCCGTCACGAGATTTCTTGGAGACTTCCCTCAGGGATTTATTTCACCAGCTCCCTCCATCATTCCTCCTCCTTGGAGATTTCAACGCCCACAATGTACTGTGGGGCTCGTGGAGCGATTGCTCCAGGGGCCGAATGCTGAATTGTCTCTTTCAGCGAGGTGATTTATGCTTAAAGAACACTGGGGAGATGACCCATTTCGTATTTGGCACGGGGTCATCGACTGCTATAGATCTGTCAGTTTGCTCTCCTGAAGTTGCTGATAACTTTCAACGGAAAGTAGAAGACGATCTGCATGGTAGCGACTATCATCCTATCTGGTTGTCCTTGCAGGAACGTGCGACTGTTTCCGATTGCAAGCCCCAAAAATGAATTCTCAGTGAAAAGTAATTGGATACTTTACCGTACTGTGTGTCTTCAGAGAAACGGATAGTGTCTAAGAGAGGGTCGACCATCTGACCCAAGTGATTCATCACGCCGCTGACGATTCCAATCCGAAAACATCTGTTTTTCCGTGAAGACCTCATGTCCCCTGGTGGAACGACGCATGTCGGTCCTCCATTCGGGCAAGGCTAAGAGCATTGTGGAGATTTAAGAGTAGTCCATCTCCGGAAAACCTCGCCACATATCGGATTGCTAGAGCAAAAGCGCGCAGAACTATCAAAGAATCCATATCCACCTTCTGGAAGGAGTTTCTAAGCACCATTAAGAGAACAACATCGTCCACTAAAGTATAAGAGGCAATCCGAAATATATCTCGAAGATATTCTCGAGTCTCACTCTCTGAGCTCAATTATCAGGGTCGGGTTCTCACCAACAACACAGAAATGGCAACAGCAATGGATGAATACTTTGCTAACCTAACATCTATATCAAACTGCGATCCTGATTTCGCGAGAAAAAGGGAAATAGCAGAGAGCACATCTTTTGACTTTCGTTCCACCAACTGGTAACCCTACTACTCTTCCTTCTCTATGTGGGAACTTGAGTCAGCTCTAGAAACAGTCCACGACACTGCGCCTGCCCCTGATTCAATTCATAATGAAATGCTGAGACAATTCAGTCTCGAGTCGAAAGAATACCTTCTGGATATCTTTAATCTTTCATGGTCCGAGGGAGTAGTCCCTAATTCCTGGAAGGAAGCAACGCTTATCCCTTTACTAAAATCAGGTAAGGGCAAAATGATCATCAGTAGTTATCGAAGCATTGCCTTGACGAGTTGCGTCGGTAAATCTCTTGAGAGAATTATCAACCGACGTATCGTCTGGTATCTTGAAAAGCATAATTTGTTGAGTCGATCTCAGTGTTGTTTCAGGAAATTCCATTCCACCTTGGACAACGTACTTCTCCTGGAAACAGCAATTCAAGATGCTTTCGTCCAAAGACAACATATCATCGGAATATTCTTTGACATCGAGAAGATTTATGATACTACTTGGTGTCTTGGCATTTTAAACCAACTCTATGCCTGGGGATTTAGAGGACGTCTTTCTCTGATGCTACTGTCCTTATTGGATGAGCGTTCCTTCCGCTATAGAGTAGGAAGACACACCTCGGATCTCCTTCTTCAAGAGAATGATGTTCCTCAGGGTTCAGTCTTGAGTGTGACCTTATTTGCAGTGGCCATAAACAGCATAACGTCTGTTGTAAAGAATCCTGTTTTAAAATCTCTTTTTGTCGATGACTTTGCTATCTTTTGTTCATCACAGAGTGTCGCAGGTGTGGAGCGACAAATCCAACTCGTGCTCAATAGATTATACCACTGGTCGAAAACGACAGGTTTTCGTTTCTCTGCTGAGAAAACACTTTGTGTTCTTTTCAGTATGACGCCTTCTGGCAGAACCTCACCTCGCCCTGGGGAACAACGTTCTAAGATTCTATCCTTTCGTAAAATCCTTAGGTCTAATATTTGATCAAAGACTGAATTGGATTGTACATCTGACAGACCTAAGAGCGAGAACACTAAAGTCTCTGAATTTATTGAAGTGCCTGAGTAGCAGGGAATGGGGCGCTGATCGTTCCTCCTTGCACAAGTTTTATCAAGCATTCATAAGATCTCGACTCGATTATGGCTGCTTTGTATATAGCTCTGCTCGTGCAAGCTATTTAAAAAAGTTGGATAGTGTCCACCATGCAGGAATTCGACTAGTTACTGGAGCCTACCGCACTAGTCCCATTCCGTGTTTGTATGCAGAGAATGGCGAACCATCTCTTTCCCTCCGGCGGCAAATCCTCTTGCTACGACACTTTTGCCACGTGCTAATTTTACCCGACAATCTGGCGCACAACGCGGTTTTTCATCCATCCTCTTCTTCCATTCGTTTCTACAACAACAGACAGAGAGCAACCAAACCTTTTGGATATCGCTCCAAACAAATTTTGGAAACCTTAAATATACGCAGATTTAATGTCTTACATCAAGGTTTTAGTAAGTGTCCTCGTTGGACTTTTCACAAGCCGAATATTATTTTCGATCTTTTGCATCACGACAAGAAGAACACTCCAGCTCCGATGTTGAGGGTATACTTTCACCTAATCCTCGACAAACACCTGGTCCATATCCTTGTGTTTACCGACGGGTCGTAGCAGGCTGATGGTGTCGGCTGCTCCTTGGTGTTTCCCCGTGAGACCTGTGAATACCTTCTAGGCGATTTATGCAGCGTTTACACCGCTGTGTGCTACGCCATATTGAGAGCATTGCGATCAACAAAGTGTTCCCGCGGATCATATTGCCTGATTTGTTCTGATTCGCTAAGTGCCCTTCAAGCAATCGAGATTATGTATCCAGCTGATAAGCTGATCCAGAACATCCAGGATGTACTTTTCTCACTACAAAGTGATGGAAAGAGCGTAATGTTTTGCTGGACTCCCGGACACGCGGGAATCAGGGGAAATAAGGAAGCAGACGTTTCCGCAAAGACGGCATGCCTCAAGAATCGCGTGTATTTCTTCACGATTTCAAAACGAGATCTCTTATATTCCATCAAGATGACGACTCTGAGTGAATGGAACAGTGAGTGGTTAGCTGATAAAAGGAATAAGCTTTGACTTATCAAATCCTCTGTTAAGTCATGGAGCAGTTCCTCTAAACCTGTTCGGTGCGACGAGGTACTGCTGACCCGCCTGCGCATAGGACATTGTCCTCTCGGCATCACTTACTACTTGATAAACCCATTTGTGAGGAGTGTAGCTGTGTTCTGACTGCAGATTTACCAACAATTCTCGGAAATTAAACGTTTAATGTTAATAGACTATTGAATTTTATGAGTAGATCGGGGCTCCTCCAACAAGTTCTCGGGTGAGTTTAAAATTTGCATTCTTTTTTCCTCTTTCCTGTCTTTTTTCCTTTCATCCTTCGTCTGTGATTAGGAAATATAATCTTTAGAATTTTTCTTTCTTTTTCTATGATATAATGTATTGGGCTACGGTTTTTTGTCTTTTCGTTCATTATTGTATTTGGATATTTGTTGGATTCTGGACGGTTTTTTAGTGGGTATGGTCGTGATATTCGGCGAGTTCCACACACGGGGAAGTCACTACGGCTCTTCTCTATGGTGCGAAACTGCATTTTCCCCACCTGCATGGGCTCTAATGACCTTGCTGTTGACGAGCCCTTAAAGCCCCACAAAAAAATACATTATACCTTGCAGTTGCTCTCTCAAAACATCTTCGTAGAAATTCAGATAATTAGTATACCAAGTACGTGATCTAATTTTAGATGGACAATTGAAATGTACTCCGTTTATATACTCATAATTGCATATCCATGGGTCAGCAACGTTTTTAATAAATATTTTATGTGTATTTCTACTTGTGCATTCAATTTCTACTTGCGAATTGAACAAAATTATTTTTTCACAGAGGGAGATTTCCATGTGACTCTTCGTAGATGCATATTTAATTTACTTCCAAGTGATTTCTCATAATTGTACTTCCTGAATCGCGCTTATTCTTCGTTCTATGTAAATTTTTTAAAAACTGCATCTGTTTTAAACATATTTGTCTTGTGCATTAAATGCAATTTTTAATAGTATTTGAGAAGTAATATTATTTCAATGATATATTTACTTTTTATAAAATAACTTATTTTACATTTAATTTAACATAACTCAAGATGTTTGTTGTGACGTGTTTGAAATATGACTGAATGGTTTCCTCAATTAATTAGCGAGGTGCCAGTTTTTAATCTACTTTATCTTGCTACGCTTCTTTATTGCTTGTTATATTGCCACATATCCCGCGCCCGCTTTTCCCATCTCCCTTTCACTTGCTTTTATAGCTCATCCAGCACCTACCAAATTGCTGTAGTCAATGACGTTCCTCTCAAAATTAAGACCGTTGTCGTATAAAACCTTCCCTTGCTACGTTCTATCTGCCGGTGACGTTGCAACGCTTTCCGCCATTTGCTGCTCCCACATTTCCGGCTACACCGACAGAGTGAAGCACCGTCGGCTGCTTTCGCGAGCTCAGATATTGTGTAGCGTCTTTTACATTTTACGACGTGATGTAAATTTTTGACGGATGCGTACTCTAGTAACTGGGCGTAGGACGTACGGATGAACGTAGGCCTCATGTTCGTCATAAACCAGTTATTGGCTGTAGCATACGGTTAATTAAGCATTTCAATGCCTCTTATACGTGAAAGGTGAACTTCAGTACGAAGTAAATGTTTAAAATTACTTTCATGTTGGAGTTACTTTCGAAAAAATTTCCTGTTTTGAATGAACTTCATTTTTACATAGACGTAAAAATAAATTTTATTCAAAATCGTGTCAGAGTTATTAGAATTAAAGAACAACAATGTACGCAGGATGTTATAATACTGTATACAGAAAGACTGGATACTATTATATAATGAATGAATTATTCGAATAAACAACAATATTTCCCGAAAGTGTATTTTAAGGGAGAAAGAGAGTAAAAAATATGACGTTTTTTGGATCATTTTCACTTATTTACATTTGTCAATTCGAAAATGAAAGTGGTCTATGTATAATTTCATGTTCAAGAAATTTATACTTGGGGTATTCATTTATACTTTTCAATTGTGGAAATGTGTGAAACAGCAACTGATACTCTTTAATTTTAGTTAACCAAAAAAATGAAAGTTAATTGATTATTTGTAAAATATAGCACCTATGTGGTTTTGGAATTTGAATAAACACATAATATAATTAATTTAAGACAAATTGCGCCTTAAAATCAAAATATTCTTGCTTATCGATATATGTGATAATATATCTTAGTTTTTGATTTACTTCTCTCATCATTATATTATTTACTTGCAATATTGAAATACATTATGGTTATTTATTTATATTATCCATGGTAACAAATATATATCTTTGTTTAAATTCATATTACACTTAGTGAAATGGAATCATGAATTAGATTAAGTGTGAATGGGCAATATTGTGTGTTAATCGTTCCCGCATTCCTTTTGCAGAATCGATCGCTAAGTTTCATCCGTCCCGCCTCAACACCTCTTTTTTTACCCCACCGCTTTCATTCCAAACGTGCCAGAGAACGGCTTCCTTCCCTTCGGGCAGCTTATTAATACAGTGCCCCTCTACGCAAGCTCAATTACTCGGAACAGAAGAAGCACTCGTGCTTTGGACGCGACACGAGCGCGTCCAAGCGACGCTTCGGAGAATCTCACACAATGGTGGAATGGCCCCTGGTAACGTCGTAACGATCATTGGGAATGCGATTTCCTTAGCGTACACGAGAAGTTGCAGATAAGGGAAGGTCGTGGAGTCAAGGGGGTTGGTTTCACCCCATTTAAGTATGTCGTCTGCAGTGAAGTGCTCTCGCTATGTTTTTGTCCTCTTTGCATTTTCGGTGATGGTGTCCACACTTCAAGTTGGAAGTTGCTTTCCGTTTTCCGAACTGTTTTCAGTACATAAAAACTACGATATTTTTTACTCAATTACCATAATGGATAAGATTTTAACGTAAATGTTTGGAGGAGTAATGTTTCAGTGAGTTAAAATGGGTCATTATTTATTAAATGATTTTTTGTGGTTTATATTTATATGTTCCTACGTATATGTTGCAAACGTGAAAATGTGTTTGCAATATACATCAGTATTTTAGTGAGTTTTGGGTGCGTTGGAGACTTTTCTGACTGTTGTGCCAGCGTGTGTGTTTAAATACGAAGGTACAGTAGCTTCTGATGTATTCAATACAAAATTGGATGTTTTGTAATTTTAATTTTTACAGTTCATTTTACCTTGGAAAAAATTAATATTTCAACTTGGCCTATAGTAATTTTAAAATGTCTAATTTTTAAACATAATATGATACTGCAATATCTTGTTGAAACCTTTAATCTATCTCCAGAGATTTATTCCATGGTACACGTAGTCTCTCCATTGAGACATTTATTCAATGGTATACGTAGTCGATATTTAAGTACACATTCATTACTTTTTGAACTGATCATTCCTTCCGAGAATCAGAATGATGAAGCTGATCAATCGAATTTTAGAGCTTAATTCTATTCCTTGTGATCTATTTTCAACACCCAAGTTGTTTCTAGAAATTTTTCACACGGAGGTAGCTTTAATTTACCTCTGCACACCTGTCACAACCGTCTTTCATGAAAGAAACAAGTAGAATGTGAAAGAGATTTCAGCTTTTGTTAGTGTGACCATTATTCTACTGACGACGCCTCTTATCATGCGATGTGTGACTTAACGTTATGATACCATTAATACCTTCTTATTCTTCACCAGCCTCTACAACACTGATGGGAGAGTTTTGGCATTCTCAAAAATCTGCTTCCACACCTTCCTATCTTTGTCCTTCTTTCTTCAATACACTTTCAATCTACGTAAATCATTGTAGAGGTCATCAGACCATTTCTTCTTTGGTCTTCCTTGAGGTCTAACACCTAATGGTTTCCATTCCCATACCTTCTTAACATTTATTGTTCCCCCATTCTGCAAAGGTGGTCAAACCAGCTCAATCTTTGAGATTTAATGTAATTTATTATATTTCTATTATGAATTAATTTGTTTCATTTTGCATTTGTTTTAATTCTCCAAAACCCATTTTCTTCTCATGTAGGATCAAATGTCTTCCTGAGTATTTTCCTTTCAAACACTGAAAGTTTTTCCTTATTTGCATCTTTTGCATCTTTTAACGCACATTTCACTACCATATGTTGCTATGAGCCTGAAGATTGTCCAATATAGTTTCATGGTTTTGGTAACTTTGAGATTATCAGTCCTTTTGGCTTTACGAAAGCATTGCACAAATTTCGTTTTCTTTTCATTTACTACAAGGTCGAGAGGTGCAGATAGTAATTTGAGCTGATGGTAAGTTTCTGTTAAAGTCTATTAGATTCTTGCGGTTCTTACATCATCTTCGTATGCCATCATTTGCTTTAAACTCGTGGAAATGTTCCCTCTTGTGTCCATTTGTTTCAAGACTGTGTCTATTACTATGTTAAAGACGGTTGCAGATGGAGGATCCACTTACCTGACACCATGTAACACATCAAAATAGTCTCTGAGCTCATTATTAACTTTAACTTTACTTTGTTATTTGTTAACGTTAGCATAAACTGTCGTATACTCAGGTTGAAATTTATTTAGATATAAGCAATCATGTGTTTTACATTTTTTAATAGAGTCAAAGGATCTAGTAGTGTCACGGAGCTGACATTTACGCAAAAGTTTATAATATTACACAGAGCTGACATTACGCAAAGGCGGTTGTTTAAATCACAAGTCCCCATGACCTCACATCCTGTACGCCTATCTAAAAGAAATGCGCCTTTCATGAAATGGCGTTGTCTCTTCATAACGATAATATTTCTTCCATGCTATTGCTGCGCAGATTCCCAGGCACGTGGGCACCATTTAGTTCTCAATTAGATTGGACGCAATGTATGCACACAGGCACCCCCGCCATATAGGACTCCCCTAACTTTCCCCAAAATATATCTGAATGCATGGGTCGACGCCCTACCCTCTCCACAAAGTACCGTAGAGTTCCCTTTCCAAAATCTTCTCCTACCATGAAGAACCCTTCAATACATTCAAATATTCACGTGGAGTCCCCACTCTTATGAGGGCGGGCTCCAGGGTTCATTGCGCTCTCGGTACCAACCCCCGCACACCTTTAGAGGTTACTTAAGCAGGAGAACACCCATCCCAGCTCTCCTTGATCAACATCATCTTATGTGGGAACTCACTGGAACCGAACACGATGGCCAGATGTTACGTGCACGCAGCAGGGCACGAGGGCGTCTCGCGCTGCGCACTGCGGCTTTCTCGGAGAGCAGCCGACAACAGTTCTGATGACGATCTGCATTGACGGTATTTAAAAGCACTATGAAACACTTTGACGGACTCTGCCGTCCTTCGAAACCCATCAGGCATGCCGACTCAATATGTTGAATCCTCGCCCAAAAGGGCATCATTGTAACTGTTTAATCACAAGTCCACTTCGGGATCAATTCATTATTAAACCTTTGTTATAGTTTACGTATGTATGTTTTATTAACCTAACGCCAAAACCTGAATAGAGAATCCATTTTGAAAAACCTCTCTGCCAAGCGAGTTACTCTATTAAATCTGGGGACTATCCCCTCCCGACGTTGGGACGAAGACAACGCTAAATAATATATATAGCGGGACCCAATGTGACAGTAGAATCCACAAAAATATTGTAGAGGTCTATACCATATTCATGGTATTTTTCAAAAATTTGCCTGACCTTAAAGGTGTTATCTATTGTTGGTTTATTTGGTCTAAATCCTGTATGGGTCTCATCACGTTGACATTCAACAATGTCGGTAAGCCTCTTATTCACCAAGATTGCAAAAATCTTGTAGGCAATGTTCATCAGAGTGATTCGCCTATAGTTTTCACAGTCCAACGTATCCCCTTTTTTAAACTTTGGATATATAATCCCTTCATTCCATTTAGTTGGTATTTGTTCCTTTTCCCATATATTTAAGATTAATCCATATAATCTTTGACGAAGTAAACTACCTCCACTTTTTATGAACTCTGGGGGAATATTGTCTGAACCAGCTGCTTTACCAGATTTTAAATTCCGAATTATATAACATACTTCGTTATATGAGGGAGGTTCCAGTTCATGCTCTAGATCCAATAATCCTTCTGGGCAATGGGATAAAACATCTTGTGTATCTACAATTGTTATGTTTATATTATTTTTAAAGTAATCTTTCCACCTTTCAAGTTCTGCAGGTTTTTGAAGGATATTTCCTTCTTCGTCCTTACATAGAGTAGGCTTACTTGATTCTTTCTTTTGCAGTTCCTTGAATTCCTTAAAAAAACTTCCTTGTCATTTGTTCTGTAGCTCTCTTTCACTTGGTTGATTTTATTATTTATCCAGTGTCTCTTCTTTGCTTTACAGATTTTGTTGTCCTGAAACCTTTTAAGTTTATACAACTCATAGGTACTTCTACTTTTACCTTGTATGAATCCATATCTTGTCTCATTTTTGTCCTGTATTATTTGTCTGCATTCATTGTCCCACCATTCATTTCTTAGAGGTTTTTACTTCCCAATTGTTTTAATAGCATTATCATTAATTGATTTTTGAATGTTATTCCTTTCTTCATTTACATCTTCTGCAACAGGGAGATCTTTAAGTTTCCTGTAGAGTTCTGAGCGATATTCCTTGAGATCTACGGGACTAGACAAGCTGGCTTTACTCCAATTGTTTACGTACGGTATTTTCTTCTATACCACAGGAAGATTTAGTTGAACAGTTCGCACTAAATAATGATCTGAATCAATATTTGATCCTCTTAAGGCTCTTACATAACTTATGAGGTATTTTTGGTGCTGTTGATCGAGACGTGATTAATTTGGTTCACCATTGTTTATCCGGGAGCATTTCATGTTCTTAGGTGAATTCTCTTATGCTGGAATTGTGTGCTCATTATCGTGAAGTTATGTTCTAATGCAAATCCACATAGGAGTTTTCCATTGTTGTTTAATATGTCATGCAAAGTGTGCCTTCCAGTTATTTTTTTATAGGTCTTTCCCTTCCCTAATTGCGCGTTCATATCTCCTAGAATTAAAATAGTGCCACTTCTAGGATCATTTTCTAGTAACTGTTGCAGATCTTCATGAAACTCCTCTTCATATTCTATTTCTTTCTCTTCCGTGGGGGCATATATTAACTATATTGATTAATGATATGTTATTAAATTTTCCTTTAATACTTAATTTACACATTCTTTCATTACGAGGAACAAAATTGATATATTTTTGAAGATGTTTTTTAACAATAAAAACTGTTCTCCCTGATGTGGTATTTGTGCCACTGTAATAAAGAGTAATTTTTTTCTATTAAAAACTCCATTTTATTCCTGCAATGCAAGAATATCTAGTTTAAGTTTGTCGACCNTCCTGCAATGCAAGAATATCTAGTTTAAGTTTGTCGACCTGTTCGGCCAATTCATTCATTTTTTCTGGTTGCAGTAGGGTAAGAACATTCCAAGTATATAAACACATATCAAACATTCATAATCTTATTTCTTAGCATGATTTGTTGTCTGTCCGTGATACTTTTCCGAGGCATATTGTTAGGATTTTAAGTAGTGTGCGTTTTCACAGGAGACAGGTAGCTGGCCTGACACCTTAATCCTCCTCCTTCATCCGGGTTTGAGACCGGCAACAGCTCTGGGAGACTACTCGATCCACACCCCAAGCACTGCAGGCGGAGTTTCCGTTACTACCACGTAGTACAAAAGGCTCGACAGATTCAAAACACATATCACAAGGGGTAATGCATCACTTCATGGAGATGAGCCAAGTGACCAAAATTATGATACAGAATTCATAGAATAAAGAGAAAAAGTCAGCATGTGAATGGTATTTATTTCCGATTCCATCTACCATCGCCTATGACTGACAAGAACTACCCTCCCGACGTTGCCATAACCATGAGTTATGACTCGTTCTGTGAATGAGCAGCATCATGCACAATTATGCAGCTGAGTAATTCATGCCATTCGGGTGATATGGCCCAGTCTCACCAAACGGATAACAATCCCAATTTTCTTAATCGTGATTAGGTAAATTCTATCACGATTACATTGTATGCGACTCAACATACAAAAATAACCTTTGATTACGTTAATTGAAGTTTCTGAAGAGTTATCTTTATTCGTAGCAGTTTTGCAGTGCACAGCGGGTAACTTAAAGAGAAATGAAAAGCGAAAGCGACATGATGATCACTAGTGCCGCCATTGGGCACCAGAGGCAGCACGAGCCTCCCTCGTGCCACTGAAAATAACCTATAAATCGAACCACGAGCAAAGTGGTCCCCATATTGCTTCTAGTACTAAAAAAAAGTGCGATTAGCGCTGGTGAACGAAGGGTCCACGATCGTTAGAGGTGGGACTAGCGCTCCGAATTAGTCAAATCACTGATACGTACAATTGTTCTCCTTATTTTTATTGTAATCGTCATAAAACAAAACAATATGAAGAATAATGACGAAAAAATATGATGTAATTTGCATCTATCAGTTAATAATACAGTACAAACAATATTAAGGAACTTCTTTGGCTCGTTTGAAATGCACAGTACATGTAAAAACATGGTGGTTTCGTGATTTATGCATCTCACCTCGGTAAAAGTTAAATAGCTTTCTCAGATGTCCGGTGACCTATAGATAAAAGTTACGTAAAAATACTACGGAAAATTTACGACAAATCAAAGTAAACCTCCAATACTTTCGTGATTTTAAAGGTTAGTCTTATTTTGTAAATAAACGTTTTCTCCATAAGACGCACTATATTTCACCGTCAATTATAATTGCAATTATTTCATTTGAATGGCCAGTGTGTTTTTTAAGTTGAAATCTCAATAAGTAACGTTACACTGTTTAATTATGCCGAATTCTGACATTTTATTGATTTAAGTCCACCTACGATAGTACTACCTTAGGAACAAATAACGATTCTCTCGTAATGCGGTATGTACTTGGTGAAACTCAATCTCAGAGACGAAACACTGCACTGCTTCCCCTCATACACGAGTGTCCTGCGGGTTAGCATTTGCGAAGGGTAGTCGCGTCGTGTGTTACCGTTTTCTTCTCTCGGACGAAATTATTGATCATAAAAAAATACAATTCATTGTGAGTAATCCTCGATAATTTCTCCTTCCTCAGTCTTTGTATTATATAAATTATCCATAAAATTAAATAAAGAGTTAAATACAGACAGTTGAAAAACAAGAGTTTTAATTTTTTTTAAAGTCAAGTACACTAACAAGAGAATAAAAGAGAAAATAATAAGGTATCTTACTCCAAAACAATGATTTATAATACAAAATTATAAAACAATATTTTATAATAAAATTAAAGGTAAACGATGATTACATGATATAAATATAACGTATTTGTAGATCCAATAATTTAAATCCATATTGAAGTAGCAATATCCAGTTATATTATTTCACTTCACAAACTATTATCCAGAGAGCTAAAAAACTAAATTAATTTAAAGATTATATATTTTAAGTTAAGTCTCATCTCGTGATCTGATCACAGTTCTTGTTTTGATATGTCATGATCACAGTTATGATATTTTGTCATATCATAATTATATTAATGTTACATAGCCATATTTCCGAATTAATTTCTAATATAGTACAGTTAAAGTTATTACGGTGTCAACAATGTTTTTATTATTCAACATAAAGTTGTATTTTTTGTGGAGATAAATTATTTTCTTTTTTTAATATATTGATAATGTTCTTGATTTGAAAGAAAGCTGTCAAAAGATATTTTCCTTTGTCATCGAATAACGACTAAATACCCCAGACAATTATATTTTGTGTTTTTTTTTCAATTCAGCATGATTATTTATTACCGCTGTTTCAATTTCAATAACATTGTGTAAATTTGATTCCGGTTATGATAATATGGAATGTTATTTAGTCATTTTTTCCAATTCTTCGAAATAAAAGATCATTAACCACCACACGTCCCTTACTGTGAAGAGTGATCTATTACCCAGCTAAAACACCAACTACCAGCTTGATGATTGCAGCTGTCGTGAATTGTACGGACTGGATGCTTGTTCAAATATTGAAAGGGTCAATGTTCTTATTTGCCTTCTGAGTCCACATCCGTTCGTGTGTTTGACTCCCTAGTACATTGCTGCCAAATGAACCTTCTCACTTTGCACTTTAACTTTGTAATGGGTTGAACTATGGTTTACGCAAGTGATGGATATTCGCTAACTCTTTGTTATGAATTTCAGTAAATAATTTAAAAAATGTTTTTTTAGAAAATTATCATTATATTGAACATGAATTTCAAATTTAAAAAAAACTTATTTATTTATCCAAAATTCTGTAAATAAAGATGGTTTCAAGGAAATTTATTCAAGTGACATGAGTCCTTGCGTACGTAGAAATTACACATTTCGAACATTGCGTACGTAGAAATTACAAATTAAACATTTCGAACAAAAAATTTACAGAATTTTTGTATCTGAACTACATCAAAATCTGTATGAAGCTTAGTATAATAGGCGATAAATTATGTAAAACAGTATTTTTTAATCGGTCTACTACATTTGATTAAGTTTGATGCCGTTTTTAACCACAAAATTCAATTAAATGCACACAGTTGCAACTTAGTAAAACAAAGAGTCATTCTGAATATGAGAGCCTCGTTTGTGTGGTTTTATAGGTTTTCAATGAAACTTTAAAGTACAATGAAAGTACTCTTACATCACCAGACAGACGCACATGTCTTAGCTAATCATTTACGGATTTCATCTTTGAATATTTGAGTCACTAAATTATACAGACTTATATGATGCGTTTCATTAGTGGATGATTTATTTAATGGAAAACGACTATCAAGTTGAATAAAATTATTCTGTAATTTTAAGTGCTGCCTAAAAAGACTTTTCATCGCTTTAGTTAATAGAATTGCCTTAATACAGCTTCGCTCTAGAGTTCTCCTCTTTTCCTCGCCATTGATCATCTTTGCTTCAAAACTTGAGTTAAACATCTTAGGAAACTTTTTCATTTTCTCTTTTCTTTGAAACACTTCCCTGTACTGCTATGTTATATGACGCCACTTGGGTTTTGAGTATATCTTTTATACTCACTTTGATTTAACGTATCGAACACTTTTAAGCTACCAATAATTGTATGTATATATATATGTGTGTTTTTGGAAATTGTCTAAAAAACTGACTTGAAAAATACAAGATTCTGGAATAAAAAAGTGATATAACAATTCTTCGTTCTCGAGTATGTTCGTTTTAGTATTATTATAATGTAAAAATATTAATATTATGGATTCTAAAGAGGAACTTTTTATTGCTTACATTGTCATTGCCTGAATGAAATATTTGAGTCATGTAAAAGTAAAGTGATATACATTCACAGTCTGAATCTACTTTTACCTGGGAACTTTGAATTATCTTTGTGAAGAACTGTATAAAAAAATACCACGTATTCGTATTTGTTGCAGGGATGTCATGTTACTGAAACATAAATGTGATATTCTTGTTTCTATTCTCAACAGAGTATCCTATAGTGTGTTGGATAACGCGAAGACTTTGCAATCATACTGTCCCTATATCAAATTTCATGGGGGATATTTCATTTCCACAATTTTTGTCAACATAATTTTAAGTCTTATAATTGATGAGTATTGTTTTTAATTTTAATTTGGGGTCATCTAAAATGTGTCTGTATTATTTTACTTACATAACAGTGCAATTCGGGTAAATATATGTCATGTTGGTATTATTCTTCATCTTTGTATTTATATGATTATTATTAATATAATATTTAAATGCTATTTCTTTAATACATTTAGATTTTGATGGCGAAAATATTACCTCAATCGTGCCAATGATTTATCACTGGCAATAAAATAGGGTACGAATTACACAAGTAAATCTTACTCAACAAGTTTCAAAGGACATGTCTTATTGGTTATTGCAAGTAAAATGCAAAGTGTGATTAATACTGATGAATTGCAAGAGAAAAAAAACCAATTAAAATTGGCTGCTGGTCAGTAGATGCGAATCATCACTGTTGACTATAAAGCTTACTAATGTGTTCGCAAAAGTTCAGTTGTATTGTATTGTTAATATTATGTTTAACATGATAAATATTTTTATTATTGTGGCTATAGGGCTCGTCAATATCTAGGTTATCGCGTTACGCGAGGCGGAAAATCCACTGATCATGTGATCTTCGTGTCCGAAATGTAGAAGAAAAATTATACAAAGACTGTGAAGAACATTGTTTTGAAGCGCATAATCTAAAAGTGAAATAAAAACAAAGTAATGCAGAGCTCTGAACTGCTGGGTTTTTTTAATTAAGCTTTCTGTGAATTTTCCTTCTGCCTGGATTAATTACGTACATATCAGCATTCAATACTGAAAACTGTGAGAATTTTTGTGGGTTTTATTCGTTTTAGTTTTTGAAATAAATAGAAGTGAAAATTCAATAACACTCAAGTAGATAAGTATGGAAATTAACATATGAATTAAGGATATTACATAAGAACCGGTGGCAACGCGGGTCGAAGTGAGGTAAAACATTACCAGACCTGTTGTATGTTCTAATGCCCTTTGTACGGTGAAATATACCAATTCACAGGACCAATTTTTCTTTCATTGTTGATGTGATTTTCTGTACGTTTGCTTAACAATGGAAATAAAAAAACTCATTTGTGAATTGTTTAAAAATTTTCAGTCAATAATAATAATTGTTTTAAATGTCTTTAAGGTGGGACCAACTTTCCAAGTTGGTCTAATCATTGACAATTGTTTTCTTTATCATTAATCCAATTGTTTTAAAACGTAACAATATGAATAATAACGAAGAGAAAACATGAATTAATTTGTATCTATCAATTAATAATATAGTAGAAACAATATTCAGGAACTCACTTGACTTGATTGAAATATAAAAGAGCATGCACAAACATGGCGACCGAGCACAACGGTTTCGTGATTTATGCATGTCACCTCAGAAAAGGTAAATTGTTTCCTCTAATGTCCGGTGACCTATAGATAAAAGTGAAGTAAAAAATACTACGGAAAATTTACCACTAATTGAAATAAATTTCCACCACTTTCGTGATTTAAAAATTGGTCATTTTCTGAAAATAAGTGTTTCTTCCTTATGTTTTATACCATGGTTTTCAATTGCTATTATTTCATTTAAATGGGCGGTGAGGTATGTTTTTAATATTGAAATCACAATAAATCCATGTTACTCTGTGTGTTTATGCCGATTTCTGATATTTTTGTAATTTAATTCTATCTACGCTAATGCTACCGTAAAGGCAGGTATATCTGCTAGTAAATAAATAAAAATATGTTCGTATCTGATTTCCTAAGTGATTTGTTCTCTTATTTCCACTTCGTGCGTTTCGCCTTTGCGTAATGGAAGACTCATCGAGTGGGTCTCCTTAGCAACCGCATCGCAAGCACTGCACTCCACCGGGAGATGAAGCTGGTCTGGAGCGAATGTAGGTTAGCAGTTATCCACAAAGAGAGAGGAAACTTTGCCAGTAAGAGGAAAATGGTAGCCAAACTGCTTCAGGTGGAAATAACAACTCGGAACACTGGGAAGAAGATGCTTTTTTCGCAGTAACGGAAATAATTCTTCTCAAATGCAGGACACTAACAAGAAGTCGGAACTGTTTAAGAAATAGGTTTTGCGTGTGCGTTCATTGACCTTCTCGGACACTTCATCGATTATAGGTAGAAGTCGACCATGCATTATTAAAAGGTTTTTATCGTATCCTACCCATTGAATTTGAGCTAGTGATGTGGATAATAAATCAACCATCTAATCGAATTCTAAATTATTTGGCTCGTTTGCGAGGACACCATCTTCATCTACAATGAAATACATAAATTAACTTACAAGAAAATTTTGTCGTTTGGGATTATTTAAAAAATATGTTTCAAAATTGTAAATGCTATCTTTTTCTTCAACACATGTAACAAATTCCACGTACAACCCAAGTTTTATAGCTAGAAACCTCAGTTATTTCCTTATTTTCAAATTGCGTTCTCGCTCTCTCTTTGCCAACCGGCTGCAAAACTAGTAGTTCGATTTTTTGTAAATAAACTGTGTGAGATGTTCAGCGTGAATTTTACTCACTTAACATGTCTGCCATTCATCCTTATAGTAATATTTTTGAAAGATTGTGATAATGATTCAAAAGACACTTAATGATGGTACAGTTTGTATTATCGGGAAAATGAAGATAAATACATGAATAAACTTCACATCCTTCGTGGCATTAGCGTAGACACTGAATTAACGTTCGTAAAAAATGAATATAATAAACGTTCCCTTCTTTAATTTTACTACTATATATATATAACATTATTTCACCCTAGTATATTCTTCTATTTTCTTGGATACCTTAATCTCAGGACACTTAAATCCTCTTTTACCTCTACTGAGTGTAATAATAATAATAATAATGATAACAATAATAAAAATAATGTTTATTAACTGAATATGGACAGATCTTTCCCGGTGGTAGAAATGTAAGGAAATCCAATACAAAATTCAAAAATACATATCACAGGGAAGTGACATTAAAAATTGGTAAAGAATCATTAAACTATACGATTACATTAATGTTAAAGTGTTAAATATAAAAACATTTTCCCCTGAAATACCTAAAAAACTGATAAAAACATTGCACATTTTATTGCACTGATGACCCGATTTACTCTTTTCATGCACATCACTTCACATTTCCCTTCCCTCCTTTCTAAATCACGCATTTCCCTCGTATCACTTTACTTTACTACCCTCTATCACTACATCAACGCACTCCTTCTTCCAGAACTTGCCTAATCTTTTCAATTTGTCTGCTCCCTTTTTCTCAAAACGGTTTTTTCAATTTAAGATAAGTTGCTGAACCCGATAGCGCTCCCACGACATCCGCAGGCAAATTGTTCCAGTCCCGGATTGATCTATTGAGAAACGAATATTTCCCTATGTCTGGTTTTTTGTTTCCTTTCGCAAATTTCGAAAAAAGTGATCTTTTGTAACCAATATAGTCGGTTTTCCTAAAGGCGCGTTGACTTTGGTTCGTTTTAAGTGTAGCTTGAAGTTCATATTTTAAATCATATCGGTGACAAATTAAATCACTTTGTCAACCAACCTCTGCTACTGTAGCTTTACTAATCCATTAGATTCTACTTTCCTAATCCATGTAGATTTTATGTAATCTAAAATTATTGTAAAATTTTATGTAATCTAAAATAGAAATCTGGAAAGTACTGATAATTCAGCTCTGATGATGATTCTAAACAGCATCGAAACGTCGACAACATTACAATAAATGTTAATAAAGTGAAGTTAAGTGAAAGTGATTGTCTATAATTTAAAAAACCGCATATCCAATTTACATAATTCAGTAAGAAGACTATCAGTGAATTAGTCAATTTTAATTAGAAAAACATTTGTTTACTCAAGACTGGAGAGGCTTCTGAAAAGTGAAACAGAAAGTCAGCCTGAAACAAGGACACAAATATAAATGAATGAAGAGTGAGGAGAAACGTATATCTATGCCATGAAGAGTGCGTTACGTGTGTTGAACACTGACATCAGATATGAAGCTGGATAATGAAGGAGGTTGTATTGATTGTTTAGTAACGCTGTGGTAGTTAAGGATTAGAGAAAATGAGGAAGAATATCTCAAACAGCTGAGCTGTCAAGGGGCTGACCTTGCACAGTCACAAATTCTTCGATCATGCTGATAGTGTTTGGTTCGAGGTAAAGTGCCAGAGAAGAATTTGTACTCTAAGAATTCTGGCTGCAAAATAAATAATAGGCGTTTGTTGTCATGTTATTAGTTTAATGTACTACCAATGTGTGTTAGTACACGTAGTTTAGAAAATTTTCAGTTCAATTTTTCAAGATAATGAAATTAATTTTTTAGATCTATTTCAGTTAAATTTTTCAAGATATGATTTTCTTCCTGTTTTAAATTTACAGACGAGTTTTTTTTATTGCTCATATTATTATCAATTATATGAGCAATAGGAGGGTAAGATCATTGAATATTAAGAAATATCTCATGTAATAAAAGAATTGTAATTGAATCAGGTGGCACTATAAGTCCACTTAACTTGTAAATTATTCAAACTAAATGCAGAGATGGTTTTCAGTGAACCATGTAACACTATACTCAATTTAAAAGAATAGTTGTTCATATGTGAATGGTGAGGAATATGATTTTTGTTCAAAGATTTTGATTTGAAACAATTGAATGTCTTAGGTTTGTAAGTAATTATAGATAATTTCAGAATATTTATTTTATGTAGAATCATTTTGAAATTTCTCTTCTACAGATAGAAATCTATTTTTATTTGACGATAACTATCTCCCAAAGTAGTTAAATTATAAAATGGTTTTGTATTGGTAACACAATTGGTTGAATCAAAATCATAAATAATTTTGAAAAAAGAAAATGGTTTTGTGACAAACATTTCTTGAGAACTAAATGATTGCGGACCTGGAAGATTGATTTAAATTACCAATAACTTTGTATAGATACATGGATGGTGAGAATCTGATATTATGTGATGGAAATAATTTCATTATATTGTCTAATGAGTAACTAACCGAACATTGTTTTGAGTAGTATAACATCAGAGGAAAAATTAATTTTATCTCCCTGAATAATATCAAAATTGAATCAGCTGCTAGGAGAACATTAACCTTGTTGGGAATGTTAATGTAGTTGTGAACTAACTCACCTTTCATAGGAATGTTAAATTAGTTTTTTGTTGTATCGCAATATAGGATAATTTCTTGAAATTGTGTCACATAAAAAATTAATGATTTCTTCCACATTGAATTCTTGGAAAGAATTGTAGCTTCCGTGACATTATATCAAGCAGATAAAGGTGAAATTGATATCACCAGTGTTAGATGATATTTCCTTCTCATGAAGTTAAATAATAACATCATTAAGATGAAATTAAATTGATTTGAAACCCACTGTTCAAGAGAACAGGAACAAAGTAATGAGTGATATTTGAAGGCTTTGTATTAGAATTTAAACTGTTGGCAAAATACCTGCTGTTGAACAATCAGTCTTATCAACATGTAAGGTAGGTGGATGAGATAAATAGCATTGTTTGCATTCTCCCGGGGAAGCACCTGGCGTTTAGCGTGTAAGCAGAGGACAAAGCAAACACAAGTTGAGTTTTCCACCAACTGGAACCTCTGAGTATGTAGTTCTCCAAGTAACTAGAACAGTGATACAACATATAAGATACAAGATGTGAGAAAAAGTTTGTTGAAAAAGTTTTTCAGAACTAAGTTTATGATGAATTAGATTAGCTTTGAATTGGGTTTCACAGTTGAAAAGTGAGTTTAGTTTGTTAGAATGGGTTGGTGAAGCCTAGGTTAGGCTCAGGTGTGTTTGCTTGTTGAAACCTGGTGAGTACCTTCTTTCAAAACAAGGTTTGATTTCAATGAATTATTTGACAATACATGTAAAACATAAGAAATTGAGATATAGGCTTATTACATCTCTGAGATTATAAACTTTGTGATATTTAAAAGGGCAACCTTCTAAGTCATGGTTAGTTAAATGATAAAACAATTTCTGTAGAAACAATGTCACTAGATTTTAAACTTGCACTTATTGTATTATTAACTTCTAAGTTGATTTATTTGAAATTAAATATTCCATGAATAAATCTATATTTACATTCAAATTCATAGATAATATAACATTGAAGTTGCTCCGAGCTTTGCTATTAAATGTCCAAGACATAAGGCAATGAAAATAGTTTATCTAAATGATTTTTTAGAATAATTTTTTTTATTATCATACCTATTACATAGTCCATGCATATTGAAATTTACTCAACTTACTGGAAAATATTTGATTAATTCTAATTGCTCTTATGACAAAAATGAGTTTAAGTAAGAAGACTTCTGTGAGTCGTTGAGACTGGCATTGAAATTTAATCACATAACAAATTTGGCCATCAACATTGGCATTTTAATATTTGGCAAATATATTACATTTGGCACAGGTAAATGAAAGGAGTTGGCACGAGGAGGTTCCTCGAAGGAAGCAAGGCTCTAAGAATGTTTCTTTTAATTCATCGAGCCATGTCATACAAGTTTCTAAAACTTGAACACAGCATGCTGTTGTATTGAAATTGACAAATGTCTCTTTTGTATTCAGACCTCTTGGGGTATGAGGCATTAAATTAAGTAACACTTGTTTTAAGAAATTTCAAAACTCTTAAGTATGAAATTAAATTTAAATTGAAGTTGATTTTAACTCGCTTATTTAGTTTCAAGATTGGCAATTAGTGGAGAAATTTGACAAAAAGAACTTTTTTTATCAAACTATCATGAATTGATTCAGGATAAGCTCCTATATAGAAATGGTTAATCTAATATCCATAGGAATGTGATCTCATACGGCTCGAAGAAGGACCAAAATGTACAGAAATTTTAGGTGAAATTCCTTGTACAGCTAGGATGAGGTAATGAAGTTCGAAGGACCAAAAATGTATAGACAATTACAGAAAATGAGGAAGGTGTTGTTAAACCCTGAACGTGCCAACATAACAGTTTAATAACACGAAATCTGCAACTAACAATAAAAACATGAAAAATGAGGTGATACAAAAGACCACTGGAAATGTAAATAAGGCGAGATGATCCGTCTCTTGAAAAAGCCTGCCTGTATGGCATAGGGTTGCTGTCGATTTAATGATTTTGCGTTGATGTAGTTGAGGTCGAGGCCAAATGTGCTCTCAGCTCGACACGTGGAGATTCAACCCAGGGCTTGTTTCGTGATGCATGGCGTACCGTTCCTAATGAGAGGTGGTTGCTGGTTGTAAAAAATTCCCTCAGCTGTCTCCTTGTAGAAGCTGCAGGGAAAGTCGTCGGATTGAGCGCCGAACGATGAGTGTACTATGATACGTTTTATGTTGACTCCTCAGACGAGATTTACAGAGTGTCCATATGTCGCGGCTGCAAGTTGAGGAGGTGATGATGAGATGTGATGATGACCGGTGAGTGATAACAAGTGAGCGAGTTGCTCGTGCATTGCTTGTCTGTAGGTTGCGAGCTCTCGGCGCGATCGATCGGTTGATCGATAGCAGGACGTCGTGACGTCACAGGTAGACCGTTTCGATTGAACGTAATGCAGTTGGGTAGTACGTCATGTTAAGTTATTGCGGATTGTTCTGACGGGGAAATGCAGCCTTGTGGATAATTCCAGTATAATTAATAACAGATTCGTTTGCGAATTAGGTAATGCTGTGTCAAACCAATTTATTCCTTTTTTATCTCAAAGGCATAAATTTTGAATCAGCTAACATTTCATAGTTTTCTGAGTATATTTCATTTTTATTTTTATTTATGTTCTGTGTAAAGTTGTAACTAAAATATTTTTCTTACTCTGCATTTCTAAATAATACTTAAAATACTCGTATGACCCTCGATTAAATATGTAATGATAGATACCAAATGAAAGGTCCCTCCGTCTAATGATAGATACCAAAACGCTATAGAATTGAAAATTTAACTATATCTGTTATATTATTTATTAATAAATTTAGATTTTATTCTGATGACCGTCAAGTAAGTGTGTTTGACAAATAAAAGTAAGTTTGCAGAATCGACAAATCTAAGATAGTCATGAATGATCAATTATCCTCCTCTGTCAGAATGACCTCATAAAATACCCAAACGAAGTGTTGGAACTCCACAATGAAGTCCTCGAAGCTAACTATAACGTTACAAATAATCAAATTTTTCAAAGTCCTTGCTTCTAGGTGATTTTTGTAATCAATTCAGAGGAACCACATTTTGTGGCCAAAATATGTTCAAATTCAATGAATTTCAGAATTTTATTCACTAATGAGTGTTCAAGGAGTCTTTGAATCGAATCAACTATGGATTTTATTTGATTGTTTTCATAAACAGTATGGGAGGACAAGTAAAACGATTTTGAGAATTCCTTCAGCTCCAAATAAGCCTGAGAAACATTTTGATGGCAGTTCGTAAAATACTTCTTTCATATCTCCCACTTTATTGAATTACGATTGTAGGTATGTACCTTTAGAAATGCGATTAGCCAGAACAATTTCTCAAAATGTGAAAATTCACGTGTTATAAATAACTAGTATGAAGTTTACCGAAATTCAAAAATCCGCAAAAAAGCGAATTTTGAAACGTACTGACTGAATTGACTTTGTTTCAAACCACGAGAGTGTCATGAATGTATTACTTTTAGGTTTAGATGATGGCCCCCTGCAAGCTTTGCGAGCTCTTCATATACATTATGAAACATTATACTTTTTTTCTCATTTGAATACCATATAACTTACTTGGACGTGATATATGAGGATGATAAATTTTTGTTCAACTGGGGCGTCCTTCGTTGCGAACTGCCTCTGTTGCTCTAATTTTACACATGCAACGTTAGCAGAAATCGATAGATTCTAAATAAATATTTAAAAAACTCATTACTTGACTAGCATTATCATTGGCACCTCTTTATCGAACAATTAGCTCGTGAAAATTTTGTTTCCCCACTCTCAGTCCAACCAAAAATTTCCACTCTTTTGCTTTCTCGTCAGTTTAAACTTCGTTAATTTCTCAAGTGTTCCATATAACTTCCCGAAAATTATAATTAAAACCCTCTATGTACTCGATTTAATAATTTTTGTTTCACATAAACTCTAGCAAAGAATAAGTATCTTGAGTAATTAGTCTTAATCTACTCAGCAACGGTTTGTTACAGTCTGCCAGATACATAAGACTTCTAAAAGGAGTATTTAACTAATTGGTATGGTTGGTAAGAGAAGAAGTTGTAGGAAAAGAAAAAGAAACTACTGCATTTTCTTACTAACAAGATTAAGTCGTTTCAACGAATTTAATTTTCAACCCGCCAGAAATCACTTGGTAAATCACACGAGTTGAATAAAATAGTTGCAGATATTTTTTTGAGTTTCGCTGCCACGCAGTCTGTGTACTTTTTTCTTCTTTTACGTAGCATTTACGTTTTTAACTTTCAAAAGTGCTCATCATGTAAAGAAATTCTGTAAACTAGTAGTTGGTCGTAAGGTAAAATTTTCATAATAATCAAATAAAATGTCATAAATTTACTTTCGTCACAGCACAAAATTCAAGATATAGGAAAACGTGTTATTGAAATTCAACAACGCTATTCATGTCAATTTAAATCTGATAATAGCTGTATTTTCCTTTTTTTTTCTCGTAAATATTAATGAAAACTTTCTTGTCTGTAAAATGTTATATGTCATGAATAACATGAGCACGGAAGTTTATTTAATGAAAATAAATGAGCAACGCTCTTGTAATGACACTGCACAAAGCCAAAGAATGCTATACTACGTGTACGTCCAATTGCTTTGAATGGGAAGTAATGAAGCCAACATTACGAGTAAACTTCGTCTCGGTCAATGCAGTTTGGGATTCGGAAGGACCAAAGACTTGTTCACAGGCTACGAACAGTGTTTGTGAGGTTTGGTGCTATTGTTGCCAGCAATGAATGGAATCTTCATGGCGAACAGGACAAACGCGGGGTGAATTTGCGCAGGAGATCCTTAACTGTTATTACTCTCTGGCTACGAAATATCGGAATATCCCATAATTTATTACGCGAGACTTACAAGAATATTTCCGATGTACGCTACAGTTAGAAAAATAAAAATTGGTTCTCTCACATTATGTATTAAATGATCATGAGTGGGCACGAAAATTTTCAATGCTATATCTTCAGAATAGGAAAAAACATACAATGCCTTATGTATTTGTGGAAAGGGTGACAGACCCATGAATATCATATGGGACTGTGATTGATAAGGCTTGATGAGTACATTAAATACCTGAAGATGATAAGGAAGTTCTGGATCAAGAATGTGGTGGAACATATATTGAATAAAACAGTTTTGGAGATATTTCGAGATTACGTGACGTTATTGGGAATAATAAGAGAGAAGATACGTGATAGATAATATAAATTAACGACTAATAAGATTATGAGAGGCAATTAAGATCAATTGGACCACATACAACGTAAATAAACAAGACTGACCCTAACTTAATATGTGAAGTGACAAGAAATGACAAGACTAAACGTAAGACCAGAAGATGATGAGATAAGGAGGTAGATCTGCGTTTCCTTCTCCGAGGCAAGGATGACAACGTTGCAGGGACCTCAAGTGGCTATCTGACTAACAGAGCAGAAAATGAAATGCAGTGAATAACTGATAATTGTAAATGAGCCTTGTAATATTAATGTAACAGGCAAAATGGTCAATTGCCGTTGGTCAAGTAAATGGAAAACTAGTGGTTCTAAACCATTCCACATAATTACCCATATCTCATTTCACGTTTCTCGGTCTGCAGTAGAGAGCGATATGAAAGAATTGTATTAGGAGAGTGTTGTTTTTAAAATGTCACAATATATTTTGTTCGTCTTCATTTTACCCTATTTAAAAAGTTGATTAAAGAAATACTTCTAATAGCAATTATGTAAAAAAACATCTAATATACAAATTCTGTTCTTTCGCTTTTTTGGGAGATTAGATCAGTAAGATTTATATTATCTTTCAATAGACATATTTACAAATAAATATAAAAATATTTAGGATATTATAAACGTAAGAACGAAGCAGGCAGACTATTGATATTTTTATTTAATTTAGTTCAAAATTAAGAAATTAAATTCTTTGCAATTTGCAATATCAAAATTTTAATCAATAAATACTAATCTATGAACAATTAAATAGGTGATACTGTCTGCTTTTATTTATTTGCTGATATTACGTAACGCTCCTTATCCATCTTGTCTAATACTTCTGTAAGTGGTAAAATATATTTACTATAATATTACTTATAGCGATTGAAATTGCTATAAAACATTGAATTACAGACGACTCAGAAAAAAACAAATAGATTTTTCAGTGCACGTTACATTTAAGACAAAAAAAACACGCAACGAAGATAATTCTTGAAATAATGTCTATATTCATATAAAATAACCTCCTCACGTATCAAGTAATATGCTCGAATATAGAAATATCACACTCCATCCACTAGCGAACAACAACATCCGGCAAAAGAAGCAGTGAATACGTCTGATACGTTAGCTTACGCGGCGGAAAGATGCAACGTCTCTGGAGGTGGGGTTACGAGAAGTGCGTAGATGTCGCGTGGGTAGTAGGTTCATATTACCAAAAGTGACAGAGGATGGAGACATTCCTGTGTTCTCCTTTTAAAAGTAACATATTAAAATGACACATCTACAAACATACTCTTCGGATTCACACCATTGGCAAACTTAAAACTACGCATCATAAACACACACACACACACACACACACACATATATNAGTCGGGCTCAAAGCCAATTTTAGTATTATCATATCTTTCATTTCAGTTTACCAAAAGTTTACTCTACCTCTACTTCGTCTATGTTAAATAATACTCAAACGTCTTGAAATAGTGAACAACGTGTAAGTACAGTATGGGAATTATATGAGCGCGTCTATACCAAACTATCCAGCGAAATGCCGCTAATGCGTCGTAATATATATTAATTATACTTTGTATACAGAATATTTAATCAAAATAAATGGACCAGTTTTTGAAAAATATTCAAAACTGTATTTTGACCTTCATGTGAAGTGCCCTTTTTGTTCAGGTAAGATATTTCTGTCGAGATCTCGTTTTTGAATTTTTTCACGATTCCAATAATTTCTATAAACTACGTATATGAGAGTGTAAAAAATATATCCCGTGACTAAGATGATAGTTTCCATAGAAAATGGATGTTTTTTACAGTTAAAAAACAAACTTTGGTTTTTGTAACCCATATTTATATCATATTGTATGATCTGTAATGTTGTTACAATGATTTACATTTTATTTTAACATCATGTTTATCAGTGATGTTGCGAGAGTCACAGTCACCCAGGGCAAGTCTTAGCAAAGCGCCTGCCCCTTGTTCATCCCAACCCGTCCTGAGCCATTCGCATCAACTATTTCAACACATCCAAATCACATTCTAACATTTTAATGTAAAAGATGAAGACAAACCAAAGATCTCTAACGAGGCATGTTGCCAAATTACGGTAATATGAATAGAAGTAATAAACAAAAGAATAAAAATGTACCATTATCTAAAATCGTTCCCCCCCAATTTTTTTTTTACAAAAGTAACATTAAATAATAAATTTTAATATGAAAGTCGCAAAACCTAACTCTATAGTCTCTGAGGGCTAGAGATTACGTCATCTACACATATTACGAAAAACAAAATGAACTCATATACGTAATATTCACTCAGGATACTATTGACTAGAATCAACATTATAAAAGTAATATATATTTTCGGACATATTGGATTCAAAAAGATTTGTTATAATAACAAAATTAACAAGATTTTTTTCTTTTTTTTTGCTTTTACGCTCCCCCTTGGATTTGATGCCCTGGTTACTTGCCCTCACGATGTCTCTGGTGTATATCTATCTATTGCCAATTTGAATTTTGTAATTTGAAAATGGTAAGGAAGAGACCTCTTTAAACATCCAGGGTGTCATGATTTCATTTAGTACCATATTTTATCAAGTACTTAAGTGTTATATTCTTATACATAGTGTTTGTATTTTGTTCTGTTTTATATGATTATTTTTAATTATTAATCGTGAGCTGTTACATTCAAGTTCTTTTATATGTGAATAAGAACTGTTGTCTTGGCACTATCAGGGGTGACGCGTTGGTATCCTTAGAATTTTATTCAATTCAATTCAATTCAATTCAAAAGGGCTATATTTTAACAACAACAAAAATATACAGTATATATGGCGGGGCTTAATACCCGTGCGCCTTACAGAGACCCTAAAATGTACCGTGGGCTGTGCATACTATACCCCAGTATTCACTCTCATTGAACTGAAACAGTAACTAAAATTAGAGGTATTAAAGTATTTCGATTATTTGGTAGGTAAATCATATCTGTAGCGGAAAAAGAAATTAATAAATGGTAATAAGTTATAATAAGAAAATAAAATTACTGTCATGGCTATTTTTTAAATATAATTTTAATTTTTATCTCAGCTATTGTTATATTACTTAAGTGACTGTTTCGTTCATTGAGCACCATTAGAAACCACGGAAAACCAACTGTTTCGGCAAGCGCGCTAACCATAAAAAGAATCTGGTTCGTAACTGGAAACCTGTAACAGAACAAAAAAATTCGGTGGCAGAATCAAATAAATTCATAGAAAGAATACATACTTATCTGCAGGGCAAATAACATATACATTCCTACCAACATACCCAAAAAAATCTTGTTTGGGTACATCTTTAAAACAATGAAAACAGACTAAAATGGAATACTAATATTACTACTACTATTACTTATCATAATAATAACAATAACCTGAGTTTATTGTTAAATTTTCGTCCCACGCTATATTAAATCCACTCGAAAATATTTTTAATAGTACTTTATCGGAAGGGGTGTTTCCCAACATATTTAAGAGAGCTAAAGTGAAACCTTTCCACAAGAAAGAAAATAAACTTAATATTGGAAATTACCGACCAATATCTCTACTACCCCCTTTCTCAAAAGTCGTAGAAAAATTGTTATATAAGCGTCTTCTAGATTTTTTATCAAAAAATAACATTCTCTCTGACGATCAACACGGTTTTAGAAAATCCTTTTCCACTACAAGCGCCATATTTTCTTCTTTAAACGATGTTACCACATCTCTAGACAGTGGAGAAAATCCTCAGGGTGTTTTTCTTGACTTATCCAAAGCATTCGATGTCATCGATCACGNATTCTTTAGGCATTCGTTGACTTCCACATCAAGGGCTAACTTCTTATTTAAAAGATAGATATAAACAGGTCGAAATATCTTAAATTAAAAATAAAATACTTCAGCGTTGTCTTTCAGAAACAAAGCCACTTACTCGGGGAGTACCCCAAGGTTCAATCCTCGGCCCTATACTCTTTTTATTGTATGTGAACGACATGTCATCCTCCACATCAGATAACAAAATGGTTATTTTTGCTGATGACACTAATTTACTATGTAAACACGCCAACGCTCAAAACATTTTGTCTAAACTTTCGACTTGGTTCCATGCAAATCGTCTCATTGTAAACACTGACAAAACAACGTCTATGTCATTCCACAATAGTATCACAAAATCTTTACCCCAGGTTTCTTTAAACGGAACACAATTAAAAACTGTTACGAATGCAAAATTCTTAGGTCTCCATATTCAAGACAACCTCAAATGGAATTGTCACGTTGACAAACTTAATTCCCAATTAAGCAAATTGTGTTACGCATTTCGAATCTTAGTTAACGCAGTTAGTCCACGTCTTTCCAGTTGCGTATATTTTGCAAACTTTTACTCCCATTTACGTTACGGCATTACCTTCTGGGGTAATTCCGGTCAGAGCATTCAAACTTTCAGAATTCAGAAGAGGATAGTTCGGATAATTTGTAAATCTCACCACCGAAACTCTTGTAAACCTTTATTCAAGGAGTTAAATATCTTAACACTTACGTGCATTTATATTTATGAAACGGTCGTGTTTGTTAAGACCGAATTATTGAAGTGCCACCCTTGCTTTATACGAAACAGTCTTGTTCACGAACACAATACTCGCAATAGTAATAATATTCATCGGCCAAGAGTGTCAACCACTCTTTGCCAAAAGTGATCATATCATTCGGGAATCGTTCTATATAATTCCCTTCCCAAGGAGATAAAAGTTATTATGGAATTGAATCTCTTCAAATCCGCTGTTAAAAATTACCCACCACCAGTGCTTCTACACTGTAAAAGATTTTATTGATTTTAATAAAAGTTAAATTCGTCTTGTATTTTATGTCGCCATTGCTGTAGTACTTTTTAAATAACTTATAACAATTTCAAAATCTATTTTCTTGCATGATTGTGTTGTCTTATGGCTCATATTAATTTAGTTTTATGTGTACTTAACTTTGGCACGGTTGTGTACATAAATTCTGTAGCCCCATCCTGGCCCGGATTTTTCTTCGTTTTTTCCTTCGGGTAGGGGTGGATTTCTTATACAGGTTCTCTAGGCTTTGTCTAGGGGCATGGTTATTGTAACAATAAATCGTGAATTTTGTGGTTTTTTTTCAACTCTCATGATTTTTAAACACTATACTCTGAATCATCTATAGATCGATAATAACTTGTTCATGTAAATTTACAAACATATTTGCGTTAAATTACGAATGTTTCGAAATGATCCTGCATGTTGCGTATGCAGCTCACTTGAAATTAAGCAGGCATCTCTTGTGTACAGGTGTGCCACACGCTTGCGCAGTCCGTCAGAATTGACGTTCCCGCCTTGAAGATATATTAAATTATACTCAGTAGGTCTTCGTCTGGCGTCGGCGAAGGTGAATCTTATAAGTGTGTATTCGCTCGCAGAGGGGTAGTTCAAACTTACGCCGCCAGGGCGCACCAGTGACCGGATAAAGATGCAGGCAATATCTTTGAATTCCTTCGTACGAGCGCGCTGCGGTATTTCGACCTTGACTGTCGAATACAATTATGCTCATCTGTTTCATGTTTTATGGTATATTTTGGGGCTGCCTTGTACGAGCACGAAACGGAGGAGAAAGGATTCGTATTGTATCGTAAATAATTGTTTTATGCTCGGTTTTTTCATATTGAACCATTTATTTTTCATTCACATTCTTTATACTGTGAATTATTTCTTATTTGAACATATTATTGGCTAGGCAATTGAATTTCTTCACAACAATGAAATCCTGTTTTTTATAAGCTCCAATGAGATTAATTCTTCTTCAACAATAGGTGTATATTTTTTATTGGAGTGATCTTCTTTGCATTCTTTCTTGTGAAAACACTTGCTTCAGATCAACGAGAGCAAGCGCGGTGTCGAGAAAGCTGAGTCTTCAAGCTATTATTCTGTGTTTTTGTGTACAACGAACATATTGACATTATATATGTATTATAACTCGCAGCTAACTTTTTATCTTATCTAGAACCTTTGCTGAAATTTTTGAATCCGCCTTAGGGCCCTTGATCGGAATTGATGGGATGGTCCCTTGCTTGCTTCCGGAGAGTAAATTAGTTTATTGTCCTCCACGTGGTCATAAGCAGTTTGTGCAGTTATTTGATGATAAATTTATTATTATTTTTAATAATAATTTAAACAGGTTTAAAATAAGTGTGTTCATTCTGGTCAACCTCCTTCATCAGTTCCGCGTCCCTCATTTTTCTAACCATATTCAGAAACGTGCGAAGGAGTAAAGTAAGGGAGATTCTATTATCTCGCATTATTTCAAAAGCTAGAGTGTAATTCCTTGGTTTATGATTGTATCCCCCCTCAAGAAGTCACTTTTTTCGAACTATTTCAGTGTAAACGCAATTTGACATAATGTGGACTCAATCTTCTTGTTCCGTACATAAAGAACATTGCGAATCTTGATCCCCCCTCAATTTCCTTAATTTGCATCCCCCAAGTCGAAACCAAGCGTAACTCGCACTTGCTACCTTGTTTAATTTGTCTACGTACGGTTTTCATCCCCAGTCTCCTGCCACAATATTCTGCAAGATTAGTGACCTCTTTTCCTGTCTCTCAGCAGTTATGTTTTGTTTATCCACGTCTTCAAGTCTCTGAATAATTAATTCATAATCAGATCTCGCCGGAGCTGTCTCCAACAAGTGTCCTAGACCGGTAGTTTTGATTATAGTTCTAATTTTTTCACCCACCCATCGTTACACGTTAACTCGTAGCAATCGTATACATTGTTCTTCCTTTCCCCATTTCTTATTGAAACCCAATATTTAATGGCCCTCATCTTAAGTTTTACTTCTAACGGTAAAACTCCGAATTCCCAAAGAGTAACACAGTTAGCTGTACTCGGAGGTACGTCAAGAGTATTTTCCAAGGATTTGTTTTGAAGCGAATTAAGTGATGCGCAATCCTCAACACCCCATATTTCAATATGCATCCGTACGCTACTGTAGGTACGAATAGTGACGTGTACATCGTTACTACAATACTAGGATCGATGTCAGGGATGGTACCAGTACTTCTTTGGATTTCATTTAGAACATTCATGCCTTTTTGTTTTGATTTTTGTATGTGTCTTGACCAGGTTACGTTCGTGCTTATTTTGACATCTAGATAAGTGTAATCTTTAACTTTCTCGAGAGGTTTACGTTTGTAATTCCAAATTTCATATTTACGAAACATTCATCCGTTTTTGAATACCATGACTTTAGTTTTATGTATGTTTATATGTAGAGACATCTTATCACAGAACAGTTCCAATGTATCTAGACCTATCTGAAGTCCCGACGGTGTTGTGGAGAATAGAACAAGATCGTCCGCATATAGCAACCCCGGTATCTGTTTCTGTTCAGGATGAGCACCTATTGTAGGGGCATCTGTAGATGCTTCAGATACGTTTTCTATTATATCGTTAATAAATAACAATGGAGAGAGAACACATCCCTGCTTCACTCCCTGAGTTACTTGAAATGTTAGAGCTAGTGTAGTATTATTTGTTTTAACGCATGCATTGTCAGAGCAATATAAAGCTTGCAAAGTACGTAGGAATTTTATTGACACTCTGTTGTCCACTATTACACACCAAAGGATGTCTTTGTTCACAGTGTCGAAAGCTTTCTCAAAATCTACGGACACACTGTACAGCTCTCGGCGTTTCTTTTGAGTTTCTCTCTCGGCTAACGTGTTTAAAATAAATCGATTATCTATTGTGCTGTTGTTGCTTCTAAAACCAGCCTGTAATGTCGAGAGTTTATTTTCTTTCGCGGCCCGGAGTTGGAATCTCCAGTACAGATATTTGCAAAACAAATTTCAAATAACATTCAGTAGTGAGATTCCCCTATAACTATTTGGATCGTTTATATGTCCTTTGTTTATATATATA